>CAAKHB010003607.1:242087-252934 GCA_901007665.1 Aeoliscus strigatus
AAAGGTGCCACAATCCCCTACCGCCCCAAGCCTGCCTCCACCCCTGTCATTTTTTCAGGTGGCCAGGTAAGAGCAGACCCACTGGGGGCGTCCACAGCCAACCTCAGCCTCTTACTGCAGCACCAGCCACTGCCTGTTAGTGTCGCACCAGGTTTTACTCACTCTTCCTCCCCTCCGCACCACCCTCCACCCCCCCGGTCCCTCCACCGACACACCAGCATGAAACCATCACTGCCGTCCACCGTGTCCTCACTTCCACCCCCACCCCATGCACACACACTCACAGCAGAACTGGGATAAATGGCATTCGTCGTTAAGAGAGAATCACTCAACGGATCATTCTGCAGAGGATTTATCCAACAGGGTTTTTTTAGGAAACACACCTAATAATTGATGAGAACAGACGCGGCCTGTCAGCGTCTCTGTGAATGGGTGAATAAAACAGCAAAACCTAAATTCAGAAAAGTCCTAGACATGATATGGAACCTGACAAGAAGTACTCCAGGGGCTGGGTGATTCACCCCGAGCAGCTTGAACACATCTGTTAGGAAGTAAATAAATACTGACAGTGTGGAACAATCCAATCATCGAGGTGGAAAAAACCAACAGCGGCCACTGGTGGACAGGAGAGGTATTACACTTATTCCTTGACAAGAAATGAATTAGTGGCTGACTTATATGCTAATAACCATTTTTCGTATTGTTACTGATGAACTGTAGTTTAGCTCAGTTCTGACCTCTGACCCCGACACCCAGCCACCAGGTAACTCCCGTCCAGGCCTCTCATCTGTTTCCTCACATGTCTCCCCAGTGTGTCCGTCCGTTGTCTTATTTAGTTCAACTGGATCTGATTGATGAACAGTCGAAAATCGTTTGTTTTTTTGTTTGTTTTGTTGTTGTTGTGACCACGTAACACATCTTCTTCTTCTCCTCCTGACTGCAGGCTTACACCATCCAAGGACAGTACGCAATCCCACATCCTGATGTGAGTGCAAACACCACGAGGCAGTCTACTCACCCTGCCACGCCGCATCCAGTCGCCTCTCTTTCTGACCCCTTTATTAATATTAAACATTAATATTAATACGGCGTTTCTTTCTGATGTTACCATCCAGCTCTTCTCAATCTTGCCTCCTTGGCGTCAAATCTCACGGGGCTTGGCCTGCAGCGCTCTGACACAACCAAAAATTAAAAAAAAAAAAAGAAACTTCAGTCAACTCTTCTTTTATCGTGCAACGTCTATTAAAGGTACTATGTGTAAGATTGGCCAGCTTCTAACTGCGGTCCAAAACAACGCAACTGCAAGAGCAAGAATTTGCTAAATCTGACTAAACTGCTCAGAATATTGGTCAAGGCATCATGTTTAAATCCATTCAATTCAATGTAATCACTTTATTTGCCAGTATGGTCACGTAGCTAATTCCTTATTCATGCTACAAAGACGCTCCCGTGAGCTATGGGATCAAACGATGGGCTGGCACGTTCGCACGCCAGCTATATATGGAATCTTTTTTTTTTCATGTTACAAAAGGAAACTTTAAAAAAAAAAAAAAAAAAAAAAAGGAAAGTTGTATTTGAGGTTAGTTGCCGTTGGTTACCCACCTCCCAAACTAAACGACGACAACCTGACACCCTGACAACCTGCTCACATGGACAGACCATCACCTCCAACTCAGGCCAAGTCCTTGATGAGCATCTCTTCTCTCTCTCTCTTTGTCCTTCACCTGTTGGTGTTGTTACTGTTCCTCACATCCTTCTCTCCACTCTCAGAGCGTCTCGGATAGACCTGTGTGCGCGTGTCTGCGTGCGTGCGTGTTTTTAACGATGACCTCATAGCTCTGCTGTCCTCCTCCTCCCCCCCTCAGCAGTTGAGCAAGCTCCACCAGTTGGCTATGCAGCAAACCCCCTTTACCCCCCTCGGACAGACCACCCCTGCCTTCCCCGGTACGTACCCACCTACACCTCTTTACCAAAGCTCCTTCTCTCGTTCGTACCTGTAGCGATGAACACATTCTCTTCCTCCTTTCTTCTCTCTTATCTTCTTTTTCCTCGCTCTGTCCTTTCTCTTTTTCTTCTCTTGTCGTTCTCCTCCTACTGTGGTGCACTGCCATAGACATGGCCTGCTGGTGGTCTGCTCTTGTTGATGTTGAGGTTTCTTTCCTTTTCCCTTAGCATCATTTTTTCTTTTTTTTTTTTTAAAGAAAAAAATGGCCTGGACAGTCCTGTTCAGTTTTTTTTTTTTCTCTCTTATTTCGGCACAAAGCTAACAGGCAGTGATGGGACTGAGGAAGGCAGGTGAGGCTGAGCGTGGCAAAGGTCAAAGAGCACAGTGGAAAAAGTCACCACTGAGGGTCCACGAAGGACCAGCTGGTGAAGAATGCAGGTGTGGAGGAGGTGGAATTAGCGTGGAGCCGCGTTCAGCCTCGCTCGCCGACGCAGACAGAACACGCGGGGTAGAAAAACAACCGTAATGTGAAATAACTTCAGGATTTATCACTGCTGTTCGCTCCCTCAATGCTCCTCTGCCTCTCCTCCTCTCTCTCTCTCTTGTCTTCTTCCTCTGTTCAGCAGCAGGTCTGGATGCCAGTAACCAGGCCAGTACTCATGAACTCACCATTCCCAATGATGTGAGTACTTAATTGCCTCATTATCACGCTATGTCCTCTGTTGTTCCGGTGTTCCGGAACAGTTCTGCCCCAACAAGTCAGATAATATCCACCAAAATAAGTATCTCCATTGACGTTTTTCCTCTGCACGGTTCCAGCACAGCTCGACTCGCTTCGCCAGCTGGTACTTTTTTCCGTGTACACCTCCATCCGCTCCGTGTGTCTTCTCTCTGCGTTTGAGAGAATGCTAGAGATTGAGCAGCGAGTTCTCCTCCATGTCCTACATTGTTTACGCGTTTGTGTCACGTATAAAACGCCGACACAGCAGCTTCGCCTGCGCCTGCCTGGACCCAAACTGAGTCGAGCCGTGTTGTAACCGTGCTTTAGTAAAGCACCACGTGTCTGGCCATCCTAAGTCCCGCCCCCCATTTTTTCCCAGCTAATAGGCTGCATAATCGGACGCCAGGGAACCAAAATCAACGAGATCCGTCAGATGTCTGGGGCGCAGATCAAAATTGCTAATGCCATGGAAGGGTCATCGGAGCGCCAGATCACCATCACAGGGACCCCCGCCAACATCAGCCTGGCCCAGTACCTCATCAATGCAAGGTCAGCACTCCTTCCCTCCGGCCATCTTTGGCGTTTTTTTACACAGCCGTTGAGAAAAGTCTCCCGCTGCCCAGGTTCAGAGACGTGGCGGCCATGTGGAACGACCCATCTTCCATGACCACCTCCTGAGATCCCTGTCTGGCTCCTCCGTTTGGCCCTTTCCAACGCCCGACGACCGCAATCAGCCCTTCGGACTCTGGCTCCGGCTCTCCGAAAACCCCGAACACCAGTCGCCCCGGCTCTCCTCTGAACCTGGGCGGGTTGGGAGCTCATTTGGATTTCAGAGAGCCTGAATTAAACGAAAAACAAAAAAAGGAATTCTCTGTTGATTAGGTTTTGTTTTTTTGTTTTTTTTAGAGAACTGTTGAAGCATGTTGAATGTTTATTAGGAACAACTTGTGTTACTTTTTCTCTCTATCTATCGCTTTCTTTCTCTCTGTCAGTGCTACGTCATCATTTAAAGGTGTAAAAAAAACAAACAAAAAAGACTTTGTAGAACGTAGTCATTCGCACATATAACAGCTGCTCAGTGATGCTATCGGCAGAGCGTGTGGTGGGATGTAGTCAAATTATCCAATTTTTATAATATATTTTACAAAAGCGATATCTTAAAAAAAAAAAAAAAATTGGACGGTTCTGCTTTTATCCCAATTTGCATCTTTGTCTACGGACATCACATGACCCTTTTCAGCCAGTGGTATCACTCCTAGCGCCTCCCATCTCGTGTGGATTTCCTCTATTTACATTATATTGCATGTGTTCAGTGTCGTATCATTGTGTATTTGAGTAAACCTGGTCAGTGTACGCGCCCCTTCAAAGTTATTATTACATCTTTGCGCTCCTGTTCTTCTCCGCAAATGTTTTTCAGCTTTTTTGGCCGTTCACGTCTAGTCCTACACCCTGCCCAGACGACGAAACTCACCCTCCTTCTAGCAACACCAATTATTAGTATATATATATATACATATATATGAATATATGCATGAATGGAAATTAGTAACGAATCAGTGGCTCTCGTGCCGACTGAAAATTCAAATGATTGTTTACTAACGTATTTGTTTTATATAAAGACTTTTGTGACTTTAGCACATCGGTCGACTACGCGGCGCTCATGCAATAGTCAACACTTTACTCCCGACTGTCTCGGACCCGCGAGGAATTAGTTGGACTTAAAAAGCCAAGAGTTGCGTCCAAACCTTTTTCAGCTTCCTTCCCTTGCGGGACATTTCAGCGTAAACGTCCGTTTCCGCAAGCGTTCAAGAGAGCGATGGACAAGGGAACGAGGCAGAATCGTCATACTGATGATTGGACGAAGCCAAACAGTATTTTTGGGCCAAGGAATGTTCAGGGGTTCATTGGGGGGAACCCGTGGGGGGTCTGGGCGGACGTGACCACTCAGTCTCTTTTTCACGATTGTTCATTTTGTCGTGGTCTTTTCATTTTGACGCTTTAGGTTTGAATGTCTTTTTAATTGTCACAACTGTGTCTAATTGTTTTTATTTTTTGGGGGGGGGAAAAAAAAAGGACAAGTTGGATGACACTTCCTGCTTCTCTGGTTTTCACGGTGAAACCAGCACATATTTGTTTTCCGGTGTGGTGATGCACGTATGGCGTTCTGTCTGCTGTCGTACTGTATTTCATTGGAGTGGGAGGTGAGGATGGTGTTTGCTTTGATTCAACCACGACTCACGAGGATGCTCTGAATATATATCGAGTCATCTGCTTTTCCGAGCTGCAGCCGAGCTCCGTTTCAACGTTGATGCATACAAACAGCTGTTGAATGTCACTGTCGAATCACATGATCCACAACACGGCCGGTCTTCATCGGTACCACTCGTTTTGTTTTCCAGTCGCCACGCTGAGCCTAAAAGCGCCTTTGCACACCAAGTCTGAGTTGTACTTTTTGAAAAAAAAAAACAAACACAGATCCCCTTTCGAAATATTCCAGTCCATTAGCGATGTGATGAATGCTGCTTGTTGGAGGGAAAGAGGGCTAATGATTAGTTGTTTTTGTTGTTTTTTTTAAATACTTGACAGAGATGGACATGTGGGATGATGATGCATGGATGGAGGTGTGTAAAAAAAAAAAAAAAGTCCAGAAAACTGAAGCATGATTAAACGTGTGTTTCTTTTTAACAGACTAGGTGTGCAAGGGCCTCTTACTTTGACATAAATGTAAACGGACCAAGATGCTGTAGCCGCATACACGATGCATCCGTGACCATTCTGCAATAATTCGTACATTTTTGATGTGAAATGACGTCGTAGTGCTTAGCTCATGGAAGTTGTGTTTCTAATTTTACTTGTCAGCCAAAATGAGTTTGGCACACTTGCTTTTCAAGCGACGGGGGGAAGGGGGAGGGGAGGCGTCGTTTCTGAAAACACCCACCGGAGTACATCGTCAAGGGTATGACGGCTTTTATAAATATGAACAAAAAAAAAAAGAAAAAAACATCTCTGTGCATGTGATTGCGCTTCATAACGTCACGTACATGGGAAAGTTGGGTAAATAAGGATTGCTGATGCTCCCTGAGGCAGCTCAGGCGCAAGTCCTCCATGCTGTAGGAATATTGACTTTAAGTAGTGTGATATCAATATTCATGTATTATTGCGTGTTTGAAAACTGTATTTATTTACATTTGTGTATATGCGACTTTGAATCAAACTGCAACTAATGCAATAATAGGGTGCAATGTGCAATTATTTATTATTAACATAGAAAGCTGTGTAGCTTGTTGAAAACTGCTTTTTTTTTGTTGTTGTTAATTGTTTCCATGTGGCCGGAAAAACACAACAAATGAATAGTTTTGGGGGATTTTTTCATCTTTTCTTTGTGTGTATTGCAGTTTGGAGACAAAAGTGATAGAGGTTTGTTTTCATTGATTTATTCGCAATGTGCAGATCTATATTAGTTGTGAGTAACTACATTCTGTAGGGTTTCATTTCAAAGTGTCGGTACGTATTAAAAAAAAAACAAAAAATAAAGGTTTGTTTTTTCTTTGTGTGACTTGGGTGAATGTGATTTCCGAAGCGTAATTTCACTCCCTATTGCACATACTTTGCAGCAGCCGATCCGTGGGGTTATAGATGTGAGATGATGAGCTTTAAATGGAAATCATACAGAGCTACAGTGGGATTTCACAATAAAAGCTGCTAATTAAAGGTGATGGAGCTGTTGTATTCGTGTTTCGCGCACAACAGGAGAGTTTATTGGTCTGCAGCCAAATGAAGACTCACTAATGTCCCGTAATCACCAGCATTAAGAGTCAATGTAATGATTTTTGAATTAGAAAGCTACTACAGATGTCTCCTCTAATCGCCCCTTTGCCTTTTTTTCCCCCAGTCCAACAGAATGCAAGGATAATTTAATAATCTATATTATAATCACGTTGTAATGATAAAAAGAAATCCGGTGGCGTGGGTGAATAATGGAGCGGAAAAGCAGGTCGCACAGCTGAATAAGAGAATTTAAAACCACGGTTGGACTCACGAATCAAGTGGTCCTGTTCCACCTTCCTCCTTCTAAAAGCTGGTCATTATTCATATTTACCTCTTCTTACAAGGATTTTTCGACTCCCACACACCTTCTGGCTCCACCAGACGTCCCGAGTTCAAATCACCTGTGCAGGTATTTAGAGACAAACGTCACCGGATTCTACCCCCCACCCCCACCCGGATCTACCACACGTCCACTGAGCAGCTCAGTGACACGCCACATCCAGGAAGCCCAGGGGGACGGGTGCCCTCAGAGTTGATCACGATGTCATCCCTTCATTTTGACACCACCCTGCTTTCCAATTAAAAAAAAAAAAAAACGATTTCAAACGGTGACGTCTGGTTGGTGAAGTATCCAGATGTAGGACCTTTGGTCGGGCGCTGCTCACAGGATTTACACCAAGTCGCTGTGAGCAGGTGAAGATACGGGATTTTATTGAGGATTAGAGCAGCTAAACCCCAGGAGATGGAGAAGAGATGGTGTTTATCTGTTCCAAAGCCTCAGAGGATCCTCGTGGACTTATGATGAAAGGTGTGTGACACTGACACCGGTTGACTTTAGAGGGTGTCAGTACCTGTAATGTCCGTGATGGATGGATGTGAGATGGATGGGGGCTCTCGAGGTTCAGGGATGAATTCAAGGATGGACCAAGAAAGTTGTGGCTGTGAGTACAGACTCTGTCAGGACGTCCAAACCGTGTAGAACCTGAAAGTTGAATGTGTTGGAGCTCTGGAAACGCTCCAGCTGCTGCAAACGGAGAGAGGTAAAAACATCTCTCCTGGAGCCAGGTAATCACATAAAAGGAGGATGTGAAACGCAGCTCCTCAGCAATCTCATCAAAAACTAATCGGCCACAGCGACTTAACGTTCAGGGCGTCTGGGCGCCATCGTGTCTTCTCCCTCCTCTGAACAACTTGAGACGTAACAAAGAGAGTTCGACCTCCGAAATGGAACCAAACAGCGAATGGCGTTCCACCGCGTCGGTTCATCAGTATGGAGCCAAGGTTCGAAAAAAAAGATTTTAAAGACATCTTTTGGTGCGAAGTAGGATAATGAGGGAGGTGACGTGGCCAGAGGAATGGATCCAAATGGTTTTATATTTTTCTATATTTTTACCCTGTGTTTTATTTAATTCTGTTTTTACAATTCAGGATGTTTCATGTTTTATTATCGCTACATTTTATTGCTGCTTTTAAATCTTTGCGCATTAGTGGCCAAGTCCTGTTTCCTGTCTCACTTTTACATGTGTATTTTTCGATATTTTTTTAATGAACTTGTGTGATTTGATTTGATGTGTGATTTCCAGGTGAGAAAGGAACAGGGTTTATGGTCATTCTGGAACCAGCCACCAGGGGTGTTTTACAGCAGGTCCCAGCAAGAAACTCTCGGGTTAAAAGAGAATAAAACCTCATCCGTTTTTGACACGCCCTCCAAAATGTGCCAGCAGAAAGGACATTGACGAATCAAACCAACTGTCCCCCGCCTCCGGGGGGCGGTTCCCGCTTTGGACACGATGTCACAAGCGGCGTCTTCCCGTCAGAGTGAGATAGGAAAGAAAAATCCAATGTCAGATAGTCTCGCAGCAGAAAGGCCTCATCAAACGTACGGCGTAGAGGTCAGTGCTGCTGCATTCCCACTGACCAATGTCATCCATAACAACCCAGGGAGAAGGACATTGTGTCTTTTTTTTTTTTTCAGAGGGACTAAAATCATCCAATAGCATTAATCAGGTTCATCCAACATATTATGACAGAATCACTAATGCTTATCTGACAAAGTCTCACTCAGCTGGCTCCGCTCCATGTCATTGTGGTCCTGGAGAATTTATTTAAGACGTGTGACCACACAGGGGTTCTGCCAGGAATCCGACAGGATGACGAAGAATGTTGGACAAACGCTTTGGCAAGTTTATGGGAGCTCTGAAGTAAATCGATCAGCCTGATTATCCGGGAGCCTTTTTTTTTTCCTGACATTTACGAGTGGGATTTTGGGCGACTGTCAAGTTGAAAAAAAGGATAAAAACAAACTCATGCACGCTGAAACGCCTTCGTCGTCAATAAAATCAATGATTCCGCCTCTCAGCGAAATTGACAGGGATGAACCCTGCACACGGCGACCATTTAATCTGGCGGCTGCTCGACGAAGGGCTGGCCCCGGTCAGGTGGTCACAGCGGACGGCGCTGGGTGTGACGCGAGCGCCCAAGGGCTTTTTGTCAGCGGCGGGGGTGACAGACTCAGTAGGGGAGTCCTCCATCAGCACGGGGTACGACTGTAATCGATGTTCACGAGGAATGACGGAGAACGAAACGAGAGGAGAATCATCAGTCACAGTTGGAGGATCGACGTGGGCTTCAGGGGCCTTTGGGGGACTTGAGCGGTCCGCTAAATGTCTCATTTAGATACGGTATGGGGAGCGGTCGGATTGATTTCATGGGTTTATTATGTCTTCATATAAGACGTGTTATAGTTTACGGCAACAGTGTATGAAATCGATGGCACAAATGATGGCAGGAGATAAAAGACCACAGCGACTTGAACATACTGAGGAGGAACAAACAGTGAAAACGATGCATTCATCAAAAGAAGTATCGTGTAATGTTGGACATCAAATTCAACAGCAGAACAAGGACATGTCAATCAACTTTATGAAAAACACACCGACCGAATCCAGACTCCAAACATATGCATGAACAAAGAAGAACAGAAAAACACAAAAATCATTTAAAAATGACCTGAGCTTTGTTGTCATTATTCAAATCGACCAATATACTCTTTTTTTTTTAATTTTGGAGGATGTAATTTATGAGCCGAGGCCTTAAAGGGTTCGAGATGTTGCCTGCTCGGTTGTGTTAATGTGAGTCGTCTGTAAATCCTTCATGAGACACATGTTTGAGAAGGTGCCAGGTCTGAGACAGTGTTTTATGTGATCGTCGACGGCGTCGGCGCCTCACAAACAACACACACACACACACACACACACACACACACACGTGGCTGCGAACAGGTATCGATCACCCGTCTGCAGCCACCCATCCATCACCGGCACCTGCCTCGCCTCCGTATGCTCCGTTTCTCGCTGTATGTCCACGGCGACATTCAAACGTGCTTCGTGACTGTGTGTGTGAGTTTCTAGGGGTGGAACGGTTCATGAAAAAAAAAGAAAAAGAAAAGGTGACAAAGTGGCGTTCGCAGACACTCTGCTACAAAGATACGTGCTCGGTCACAGGTGAGCAGCTTCAGTTTCCACAGAACGGAAGTAGCACACAACAGGACATAAAGAATCCAGTCAATTTTCAAAATAAAAGACTTTGATTCATTTAAACAAAACAGCACATCCATCTCTAACAGTCTCATTGTACCCAGATGCCTCAATACTCTGTTTTTATTCCAACAATACACACAGCAGCACAGACTAACTCATGCGACGCTGACTAACAAGTACTAATATTGACTTCAAGATATTTCAGTTATGGCAGTTTAAGTGTGGTGACATTTTTTGGCACGGGCACAGCAGCATCACTCCTGCAGCTTCTAAACAACCTCTGAGTGAAAAGTGTGACAGGACAAAGGACACAAGCGTCAGAGGTTTCATAACAAAAGATCTGCAGCACTAGTCCGCAGAGGACGACGAAACACGATGACCCGACACACGATGAGCCCTCACACCTGAAAGTTCCCCACCTGTCACTGAGAGACTTGTTGGAAAACAACAACAACAACAACAACAACAAAGACTATACGACAAAAAACCAAAGTGAGAGCCGTCGTATGAACCAAACCATTGACTCTGTGACCCGTTCCACCACACGTCATTTGACCTCTGGTGAGAACATGTAAACACCAAGTCAGATATTTAACCAGCTGCAGGCGTCTGCAAATACAGCACATCACAAAAAGTTCTCAGTCCCCTGAGGGAAACTGGGCCCCAACCAAAAACGTGCAATTACCAGCAAGCTCAGTTTTAATTAGCTCCTTAATTAGCATTTAAATTAGCACCGTAATGTGCGTGGAGGAGAAGAGAGTTTTGTGCGCTGGAAGACAAGAGACACAGCGCCTCAGTTCAATTCAAGTGTTCAGGTTTGGACAAAACGACTCACTGGGACCTGAGCAGTAGATGTTGGAAATGAACTGTGTCG
>CAAKHB010003607.1:252954-270556 GCA_901007665.1 Aeoliscus strigatus
CCCTACTGTGACACACACACACACACACACACACACACACACACACACACACACACACACACACACACACACACACACACACTTTGCACTCGCCACTTCACTGCTGAATCTGCTGACTGACTTCCTGCCTTTGACTTCTGCCGGAGACGCTGCGCTCCCCCGAAGACACACACACACACACACACACACACACACACCCACACACACCCCAACCATCTTTTCTTTTCTCCATCTCACCATCTGACCAGAACCGGAGCGAGAGGAGCGATCGAACCTCCCGGATCCACTTTTTTTTTTCACGCACCATCCCGCATGGAGTTCAGCCTCTGACCGCTTCACGTGGACCGGAACACCGTGAGTCGAAACAGGAATTAACAGCTGTTGTTGGGCTTTTTCACAAAAAAAACAAATAGTGTCGCTGTTTACATATACTTATATTTATATTATGTTCCAGAGTGTTTGTATCTCCAGGGAATATTCACAGAACATTCTATGTAAATCTGTGTTTTGGAAGTTTTTGTGTCATATATAAATATTATAAATATCATGTACGTGTACAGATATATAATAGAATCCTATGTCGTGATGAAACGTGTCGACTTCAGCATCAGCTGCCCCTTTGTTTGTCCTCGGGCTTCTGCACGTGTCATCCTGAGATTTACATTCTGACCTTCGGCGCTCTCACATTCATCACTGAGAGGATTATAGAGTGGAGACGACCGGAAGTTAACGTCTGATGGTTATCGACGGCCTCGTGCCTTCACCGGTCTTCGGATAAATCCGTAGAAAATTGTTATGATGATCTTCATCTTCCCCCATCGATATTTGATTGAACTTTTCTTTTTTTTTTTTTTTCTTGCTCTCTTAGAAAACCTCTTGGATATACAGCTATGACTGTCCAGAGTCCTCCGGCGTCTTCCTCCCGCTCCACTGGTTATTTCATTTCCAGTAAACCAACGCGTGTTTCATGCAACTGTGGCGATAAATGATGAACAATAATCTGCTGCTGACGGTAGCAAAGTGCCCAAAGGATGAAACTTTAGCCATTAACGTCCAGACTAATGGAGGCGGCTCAGAGGTGCAGGTCATCCATTAAACCTCCTTCCGGTTCGGTCGTGGGCGCGTTGTGGCTTCTGTCGGCCATCGTGACTGCGTGCGCTTGCCCTAAGAGCTGCCACTGCTCCGACAGGAACGGCGTGGTGGTGCAGTGCACCTCTCGGAACTTGGAGAATGTCCCGCCGAACCTGCCCAAGGACACCGTCGTTCTCCTGCTCTCATCGAACCGGATCAGGCACATCACCAAGGAGGCCTTCCAGGACCTCCACCGCCTCAGGGAACTGGACCTATCTCACAACGCCATCGAGAGCGTGGAGGTCGGCGCCTTTCAAGGAATTTCAGAGGGCTTGAGGATCATGGATCTTTCCAACAACCAGCTCAGCAGCCTCCCGAAGGACACCTTCACCAAGCTCCACGCCCGCATCCGCCTGTCCCACAACCCCTGGCACTGCGAGTGCTCCTTGCAGGAGGTGCTGCAGGAGCTGCGGCCCGACCCCGAGACGGTGAAGGAGGTGAGCTGCTCCACGTCGGTGCAGGAGGAGTACGTGGGCAAACCGGTGATCCAGGTCTTGGACTCGGGGATCAACTTTTGCAATTTCCACCAGAAGACGACAGACGTGGCCATGTTCGTGGCCATGTTCTGCTGGTTCTCCATGGTGACGGCGTACATCATTTACTACATCAGGCACAACCAGGAGGACGCCAGGAGGCACATGGAGTACCTCAAGTCGCTGCCCAGCACGTCGCACATCAGCAAGGACTTTGACTCGGCGAGCAGCGTGTTTTAGCCTGAGAGGCGGGACGTTCCGGCGAATGTCAGGACTAGATGAGACACGTGGAAACACGAGGCACAATTTTAAAACACAGATTACGACACAAATGAAAGCTTGAGTAAATCAGTGTTTCAGGTTTTTCAAAGGGGACCGACAGGAGAGCAGCCTTGTATTTCTACTCACGCCTGGAGCGCGCCGGGCGTTTTTAATCCCAACGACCACAGACACGTCATCACGTTCACCGCGTTTTACAGTACGCGCACGACTTAATCGTTTCCAACTTCCAAGTCTGGTTTTAGAGGCGCGTGTCAGTTGTTTTGAAATGACAAACTGAAATAAACTGACTGAAGAAAAAAGAACAAAAACAACAGAAGCCTTTGAGCAGTGTGCTGTCATCTGTTGAAGCTAATTTTTCACGAGGCGCCACAAGCTCCACCCCCTCGTGTAGGGTCTGAGTGTCACAGTGTTTGGGTGATAAACCTAAAGAATTGATCGGAATGTCTGTCTGAATGCCATTGTTATCATCTCTTGCCAATAAATGTAAGTTGCTTAAAGAGCATGTCACATAGTCTTTTATCAGTGTGCAGCCAGTTATTTACCCCCCCACCCCCGCCAACCCTCTAGCCCCCCCCCACACACACAGATTACTTTGACAAATACCCACAGCTCCAAATATGGAACCCATAGATCTTGAGCTGCACAGTCAGAATATTAATACTGATCCAACCCATAAATTGTTAATTCTACTAATCCAGGAATGTAATGGTGGACGCATTGTGTATGTGTGTGTGTGTGTTGGGGGGTGGGCTTATGCAATATTTCACTGCAGTGAATATATACATTCCACTTGTTTATGCTTATCAATAACTTGTAGGTGCCACCTTTTAGCTTTTAAACCACTTACACTGGTATAACTCCTACTTGTCCCAACAGATGGCAGCGTTCATCATCATCATCATCATCATCCCAAATATCAAGCATTTAGGAGCTGCTGAGGTTAGCGTCACAAACTTACACAGTTTTTAAGTTGCCACCCCCGCGGCGCTCTGGTTTATCATCAGGGCTTGTAAGTAGCAGCGGCACCGGTATTGAGCTTTGGGGTGCTCCTGTCGGAGGGGACTCAAACCAAAATTGCAGTGTAGCAAAGTGGAAAGAGTGGTGGCCTGGTCTCCAGGGTGAAAAACATGCCAGACTCATCATTATGGCAGTCAGAGCGCAAACATCGTCACAAGCACGAGAAGAAATGTGGGACTTGAGCTCCCGGAAGGCGACTTGTCAAAGACATTTCGCTGGAGCTCGACTGAACTGGGTCAAGCCGGTCAGTCTGGGAGACCAGCGATAGTAAGTACAAGGTTTTGTATGTTGTGTTGGCGCCCGAAACGTGCCCGTGTATGAACTAACAGAGTCAAATCTCCCTGTGTTTAGTCCGATCCATCCCTTTATGCTGACTCTGCGTATGGAGATTTTGCTCTTCTGATGACAGTTCAGGTGATGCTTGCAGATTACCTGCGGAACAACCGCTGACCCTCAGTGTTCACCTGAAACACTGTGACACAGAAAACATCAAGGGAGCAAGTGGGTACGTAGAATACTTTTCCTCATCTTATACCTGCACAATTTTACGGCAATTTTCCAAGTAAATTCATGTAAATTAATTTGAAATGATTGACTTTGGTCACACTGACATCACATGTACGCGACGGTTCTGACCGGTTCACGCTGCAGGAGATTGTCTCTCTGTGTCTGGTGCTTCACCTTTATCGGTCAGGGCTGATGGATGACGCAGCATCTTCACGGCTCACTGTTCAAACATGTACAGGAGGGAGAGAGTGGAGTCCTTCTAATGTCTGATAAAACCTGATGAGCAACCAGACACACACACACACACACACACACACACACACACACACACAACATCTTCAGGCAGATTAAGAAAAAAAAAAAAAACAGGTACTTCATCTTAAAGGAGAACTTTTTATCCCGAGCAGACGTCGGTTCTTTCAGCGCCGAGCGTCAGCCATTTTGCATGCAGGTACACAAATGAAAGCTCTGCTTCTGCACACGTGATCCAATTAGCTTCTTATGAAAACTTGCACATTCACTAAACACATTTGCACCTCTGAATTATCATCTCGAGCCATGAGGACACATGGACGGATGTGATGAATGCAAACTCCGGTTAAGAGCCGCGTTGCATCTCCTCCTGCTTCTGACGGGACCGACATCATCATCATCCTGAACTTCCATCTCATCCGTCTGCGATCTCTGAGGACTTCCACCAGATGCAGCCTGGAAGGAAGATTGAGTTCAGAGTGGGGGTCATGCCCATTTTCCCACATCTGCGCCATTTTTTTTTTTTTCAGATGGGTTGTGCTGGATTTATGCGATTATGTGATTGGACTGTTTGCGTCACATGACTTTCCCAGCTCTGGGAGCGGTACTTTACAACCAATACAACCATCCTGAATGCGTTTAGTTACAGACAATCATGCCACTCTTGTTGGAGTTAGCGCGCTAACAAGATCTACGATTAGAATTTCAGACTGCAGCGAGTGACGAGCTGGGAGACCTGGATGTTTGTGAGACGGGGGGGGGAGGGGGGGTTAATCCATTCAGGGTACTAAAAGCAAACAGCAGGATTTAGGAAGTCAATCCTAAAGCCACCGGAAGCTGCTGAGGCGAGGCTGGGACGGGAAACGATACGGTCCCGCTACTTATCCGTGCATTAGTGAAGACTGAAAAGCAAGAAATCATATTAATAAACCTAAAACCAGATGCGTGTTGTTTTTCAAAGGTGGGGAAGCCTCCCTCCATCACACCCCCAATCAGATCTAGGGACTTGAACCAGTCGGCGCCCTCAGCGGACCATTGCAACCAGCTGGGGAGGTCGTCGTTGTCAGAAGCCACCGCAGTGGTCCAACTGCTGAACACAAGCACCACAAAGAGCTTGTTTCTGTCTGTGAAAGAATTTAAAAACAGCTGCATCACAGCTCAGTGTGGCCTCTGCAGAGAGGGAAGAGAACTTTAATCCCTCGGGGGATGCCGTAAGTACACTTAATCTTCTATTCCTGCCCCTCTCAGGTCAGACGATCATCTTTGCAGACGGGCGAAAAAAGAGAAAAAAAAAAAACACACAAAAAGTAAAAACCGTCTCTCAAGGTTTTATGTGTGCACAAACGCTTCACAAAATGAGAAAGCGTTTGTCTGTCTGCCATATGTGACTTCAACAGAAATATCTACATGTGGATTACCTACACACACACAAAGGGAATTATGAAAATGTGTCCTTGCTCGCAGTCTTATCTGCAGAGCTGTAATCAAAGTGACAACAGCTTCGATATGAACTCAACTCAATCCCCCCTGACTCGACGTGGGATTTGCATTCTTATGCTAAAAAGACCCCTTGAGATCTTGAAAGTCAAACGACAAGACTCTCACAAATGTGGATCTCCCTCCCGGACACGGGGCCGAAATCCACCAGAGTAAATCTGGTGAAACGAGCTGATGGGTTCATATCAGAGTGGAGCTAGACGATCAGCGCAACGTGTTTGTGGAAACTCAGCGAGCTGCAGAAGGACGAGCCTTGAACCTGGTTCAATTAAGGAGGCACAGCTGAGCAAGCAGCACTCCCCCGGGGAGGGGTGAGGAGGGGTGTGTGTGTCCATATCACACTGCTGTAAAGTACATTTGGATCCCCCATCCCATCAAGACGGTGTTTAAATGCATTTGCACAGACAAAACCGCCGATCGATAACTGTGCAGGAGAAAGCACACGCGAATAAAATCCGTCCTTCAGGCTTCAGTTGTCTGAGTTAATTTGAAATCAAATCAAGTCTAAAGTCCAAATATGCCAGGATGTACAGGTACGAGGTACGACGAGTACAATTCCACATTTTATTTACATAGATCAGCATGGAGCAGCTGTTGTACGTGTGACACCGTCAACTGCTGATGGTAAAACATTGGGGTCCATTCCACAAAACAGGATTAACGTGGTTTTCCTCATTTCATGGTGAAAAAAACCCCATCAATGATGTCCAGGTGCCACTTGACGGGGTGTGTGAGGTTGTTCTGATGTCCTCAAAAGTACATTTGAGCATGTTAAAAGGGGAAAAAACAGCTGGCATAAACTCATAGAAACATTTGTTGGAAGAATACATGTGATGAATTATATTATTCTTTGGTGTGTGTGTGTAGGGGGAGGGAGCCACAGCGTCAAACCCTCGCTGACCTTAAATGACCCCCAGCCGTCCGTTATCAAAGCAGCTCCTCGTGGAAGGCGCGCAGACGATGGTGGACGTGGTGGCGGCTGGAAGTGAAACAATGAACGGAGCTTTATCGCGTGTGAGCGTCAGGTGGGGGTGTAATCAATAACGCTAACGACCCTTCATGTCTCTTTCATCAGCCCATTGATCGCACCTTTGCTTTCTCCTCAGCGAGAAAAGGGCCATTCTGTCATTTTCATGTCCCTTAATCTCTCCACTCCCACCCCGTTCCTTGTGCGACAACAGGTGACTCATGGGTTTAATGAATCCCCCTCTGACAGAGAGGTGCACGTTTTAAGGATATCGACGTAGCAGAGCTGGATTCAGGTCGGCCGCGTCCACACATGTGAATACGTACAAATAACTTTTCACTACGTGATCCATCATCCCTTTTTTCGCTACACAACGAGGTCCTCTGCCGTCTGGGGCTCCAGGAGGGAGTAGCGGTCCTTCTTCTGGACTACAGAGTTAAATGACGGCCCCTGGCCGGAGAAGACGGGCGGCGGCGGCGGCGGCGCGGCTCCCTGGGTCCTGTGGGCGGAGCCGGACTGCGCCGCCGAGCGTCCAGTCCCAGATGTGTACTGATCTGTGACGACCGAAGGCTCCTCAGCTGACCTCTCGCTCGCGTCTCGTACAGCTCCACCGAGGTTTTCTTGTACCTGGAGGACACGGGGGAAGATAGTATTCATTGTCGCCTGTGAAAAGGCAAAAGATAACGGAACATGTGACTATTACACAACTTGAAAAGAATGACATTGAGGTTGAAAATGGACATTGTCACACATGTCGTGAAGCTGGACAGGTAATATGAAGTCATCATTCAGATTATTACGAGAAGGAGGGAAGCAATACAATCGTTTCCCATGTTTGTTTCAACATTCTCTATAAACAACACAAGCATTGGCGACAACTCACGCTGTTCTGTGTGTGTGATGACAATAGTCAAGACTGCACGCCGCTGGCAATTTCCTGTCCAGAGCGTGGAAGAAAACCACCTCTAACGAGGTGGAAAGAGGTGCAGAAAGGACTCACGTTCGCAGCAGCAACGACGACAGCACCACTGAAACCGACGAGGCCGCCATGGCGGCAGAGCCCATCCACGGCTGCAGCACGAGACCGAGCGGCATGAACACACCTACGACCAGCAACATGGAGTGGATGTCAGAAAATACAATCCACTGAGTGTTTCTGATCTCATGTGCTGTTTTCATATCGACCACAAGGTGTCAGTAGAGCACATGGGTTTTTGTACAGGTCAGTCATTGACTTTATTGATAGAGAACGTTTCACACAAAAAAGAAGCTTCAAGAAACAAACAAGAGCAGGGAGCTGAGGGAACACCAGAGGGATGAGCCCCTGAAAAGAAAGGAATAAGATCAAAAAAAGAAGATAATAAAACAAATGATGAAATAAAATCAATGTAACTATGTAGTTAAAGGAACACTACAGGAACCTACAAATAAATCACAAAATAAATCAGGCTGAAAAGAGTACATGTGATAAAACAGACTACAGTTATGTGAAAATGTAGATAATAAATCAATCAACAGAAAACAGTTGAAAAACAACAATCTTGTCATTGAGCACATCGCAGACACACTCTGATGTTCTCACCTGCGGCGATGGGGATTCCGAGGAGGTTGTAGATGAGAGCGAAGACGAAGTTGATCCTGATCCTCTGCACCGTCCTCTTGGACAGCTCGATGCTCGCCACCACGTCCAGGAGGTCGTTCTGCGGGGGGGGGCGGACGGCGTCAGGTGCTCTGAGATGTCACCGCCTCGGCCGGCAAATCTGTCACCTACTCTGATGAGGACGATGTCGGCTGCTTCGATGGCCACGTCGGTGCCTGTGCCGATGGCGACGCCCACGTCAGCCCGGGCGAGGGCGGGCGAGTCGTTGATGCCGTCCCCCACCATCGCGACGCGGAGGCCTTTGTCCTGAAGCTCCTGCACCTTGGCCACCTTGTGTGAGGGCAGCACCTCGGCGAACACCTTCCTGATCCCCACCTGCGGTGCGACGCCATGACTGATGGACTCGGCGGAGGATTCTGAGACGGCCTCCGAGGACGTACCTGGGCGGCGATGGCTTTGGCCGTACGCCGGTTGTCCCCCGTGATCATGACCGCCTCTATGCCCATGCTGTTGATGGTGTGCACCGCTAGCGCCGATTCCGCCTTCACCGTGTCCGCGATGGCAAACATGGCGCACAGCACCCCTAGGGGGACCTCTTTCAGTGAGTCGGAGGCGGAGGCGCTCTGCCTCGACACAGTTCCAGCTCGGTTCTACTCGGTTTGGTTCCATCACAGTTCGGTTCCTCTTTGACGTGGGTGCTGACGTCACAGCGCCGGCTGTGTGAAACTGCCACGACGGCGTTTTTTTGTTCACCGTGACACAAACGCATAAACAATGGAGGACGTGGTCCGCTGCGGTTTGCTACGCCCGGATCTGATTCCAAACATCCAAACCAAAACAGAAATCACATAAACCTCTGGACCACATCCCTCTGTCTGTGGGGACCAATCAGAGGACGGACGATTCAGAGGACGGACCAATCAGAGGACGGACCAATCAGAGGACGTCCCTCTGTCTGTAGGGACCAATCAGAGGACGGACCAATCAGAGGACGTCCCTCTGTCTGTAGGGACCAATCAGAGGACGTCCCTCTGTCCGTAGGGACCAATCAGGGGACGTCCCTCTGTCTGTAGGGACCAATCAGAGGACGGACCAATCAGAGGACGGACCAATCAGAGGACGGACCAATCAGAGGACGTCCCTCTGTCTGTAGGGACCAATCAGTGGACGTCCCTCTGTCTGTAGGGACCAATCAGAGGACGGACCAATCAGAGGACGGACCAATCAGAGGACGGACCAATCAGAGGACGGACCAATCAGAGGACGTCCACCAATCAGAGGACGGACCAATCAGAGGACGGACCAATCAGAGGACGGACCAATCAGAGGACGTCCCTCTGTCTGTAGGGACCAATCAGAGGACGTCCCTCTGTCCGTAGGGACCAATCAGGGGACGTCCCTCTGTCTGTAGGGACCAATCAGAGGACGTCCCTCTGTCTGTAGGGACCAATCAGAGGACGGACCAATCAGAGGACGGACCAATCAGAGGTACGGACCAATCAGAGGACGGACCAATCAGAGGACGTCCCTCTGTCTGTAGGGACCAATCAGAGGACGTCCCTCTGTCCGTAGGGACCAATCAGAGGACGTCCCTCTGTCCGTAGGGACCAATCAGAGGACGTCCCTCTGTCCGTAGGGACCAATCAGGGGACGTCCCTCTGTCTGTAGGGACCAATCAGAGGACGTCCCTCTGTCTGTAGGGACCAATCAGAGCTCAAGTCGAGCTGGAACCGTGCGGTGGAAAAGCCCCATTGATGTCGTCTCTCTTACCGTCGATGGCGACCAGGATAGACGTCTGCCCTTTTGTCTCGTGACTGGACATGGCGGCGTCAACGTCTGCCCCGATGTCGTGTCCGTTCCTCCTCATCCACTCTCTGTTCCCGATCAGGACGGAATAAGATGAAACCTCTCCTGTGAGCAGGAACATGTCAAGAACAGGAACGAAATAATCACGAGGGAAGACACGGTCCTCTGAGTCCTCTGAGAGGAGACCTGTCAGCGGGACGTCCTCCGGGAGGAGGCTGCTCTCATCTGTGGTTGCCCCCGACAACTGGAAAAGCTCTTCACTCTGCTGCCGCAGCAGATGATCCACGTTGGAGACCCGACAGCCGATCCCACAGCCGGGCACCGCCTGGAAGTCCTGGCAGTAGCCCAGCAGGTCGGAGCCCAGCTCCTGCTCACACACACACTCGTCAGACGTGGCCTCAGAGGAAGACACACCTCGGGACTTCACCTCTTTGCAGTGTTTGGCCACCGCCGCGCCCAGCGGGTGCTCGCTGCTGGCCTCCGCTGTGCCGACGATGGCCAGGATCTTTCTCAGCGGCATGCGGGCCATTTCCCACAGCACCAGCACACGTGTGACCCGCGGCACGCCGTTCGTTATTGTCCCGGTTTTATCGAACATCACCACACTGATCTGAGGCACGGGGAAGAAGCAGAGAACATGTTCACAGATGTTCCTGGCTTCAGGTTAAACTGCACTCGATGGGCGGAGCAGGAAGTGAAGCGCGTTGCCTTGTGGGCCATCTCCAGCGGCTCGCCCCCTTTAATGAGGATCCCGTTCTGAGCGCCGACCCCTGTGCCCACCATGACCGCCGTTGGGGTCGCCAGCCCCAGGGAGCAGGGGCACGCAATGGACAGAACCGTGATGGACGCCTGGAACGCAAACCGGATGATGACCTCCGCCTTGGATATGTTGGCGTTATAACCCTGAGGACGACAGTCACAACCTCGTACGCTGCTCGCAGGTGAAAACCACGGCGTGCACCCCTACCGGGAAGTTGTCCTTCACGATGTCGAAGTTGACAAACCCGACTGCGAGCCACGCCACCAGCGTTAGCAGGGAGACGAGGACAATGAACGGCACAAAGTAGCCGCTGAGCCTGTCTGCAAACTGCTGAATGGGAGCCTGGATGGAAGACAATAGAATAAAATAAAATACTAAATATAGAACAATACACTGTATTATAATAGAATCTAATGGAATATCATTGACAGTGAGACCATATAAAAACAAATGGTGTCATGCCATGTTTTGTCCACCAGATGGCTCTCTGACTCACCTTGGAGGTCTGGGCCTCCTCCACCAGTTTCACTATTTGTGACAGCGTTGTGTCGGCGCCGACATGCGTGGCCTCCACCAGCAGAGCGCCGTGAGCGTTGATGGAGCCCGCGATCACCAGGCTGCCGATCTTCTTCCTGACGGGCATCGGCTCACCTGACACACACACACAAGCAGGATGACATTTAAGAAGGCGACTAATTTCATTTCTTTTGTCTGATTCCTACCGGTGATCAACGACTCGTCGGCCATGGAGCTTCCCTCAATCACTTTCCCATCCACTGGGAACTTTCCTCCGGGGACCACCTTCACCACGTCGCCCCTCCGGACCAGCTCCACCACCATCTGCTCCTCGCTGAGGCAGTTGTCCTTCAAAATTAACTCGTCATGATGACAACCATCACGTCTCACCTGATGATGGTATGGTCCGGTCCCAATGTGACCACAGTGGCGTCGGTGGCCTGAAGCGACATTAACTTTGCCAAAGCTTCAGAGGTTTTACTCTGGAAATGAAACAGCATTTGTCTTATTACATCGTCGACCCGGACGCTCCCGATCGGACCAGTGAAAGGTAACGAGCGTTGCTTCCCAAATGCTTGTCACCTTCGCGATGTGCTCCAGCCATCGTCCCAGCGCGATGAACACAAAGAGCATCGGCGGCGTGTCAAAGAACGTGACAGGACTCCGGCTCGCTCGCTCCGCCATGGCGACGAGAAGGACCACACAGGAGTAGACGTAGGCGATGGAGGTGGCGAGCACGATCAGCACGTCCATGTTGGCCGCGCGGTGTTTTAACGAGCGATACGCCTGGATGTAGAAGAATCGGCCCCCGAAGACCTGGACGCAGGACAGAAGCGGCTGTCTTAGCCCCCCCCCCACCCCGAGTCATCCAGAGTGACAGAGACGTGACTTATTCGGAGCACACGTTTACCTGAACAGGTGTACAAAGCAGGAAGAAGGCCAGGTTGAGGGTGGAGAGGCCGGGCAGCAGGTTCTGCTCCTCGGGCATGGAGCCTCCGTGTTCTTGGTGCTGACTGTCCATCACCATCATGTAGATCATGAGGCCCATGACCGGCACGCCGAACACCAGGCTGAACAGGAAGGAGTTCTTCCATCTGCCGCCGCAAACGGATCCAATCAGAGACGAGCCAGGACCAACGAGGCTCTGCACCAAACCCCGTTCACAAAAGCAGCATTTTTAAAGTCGCCTGGATTTATACAAACGGACTGATTTAACTTCAGCGTTACTTTTTTTGTTTATTGCATATTACAGTCAGCAAAAATCTAAATTAGAACTTTATGCTGAGTCACCCACACAACAGTCTCTTAGTCTTTGGTCATCAGTTCTCTGGCAGGTACTTGACTCTGACTTCACCTGTTTTCATATTTCATACACACTCAAGAGGCCCTGAAGCAGAAAATGTAGAAATCCGACCTTGACGTGGAACTGGACTTTACTGGACATATAATGTGCAACATGTGGAAAATACTAAAACAGATGACAAATACCTGAAAATTTAAAAAAATCGTTCACTTTTAAAAAACTTCACTTTGACAGTAAATGACAGTAAATAATGATTATCTACTAATTCATCAATCAAAAACAAGCATGGCTTATCACCATTGAAGTCTGAGTGACTCGGTGAAAGAAGGGCATGCTGCCTTCAGGGACCAGCCAGAAAATCTGTAAATCTCCATTGAAGCTCACCTCGGATAAAGCAGACGTCTTGTACACAAAACGGCGATGGGAACTGATCTACAAATTACTTCTTTTGCATTGTGCCCGGCGCCCTAAAGGTCGAACGATCTGAAACCGCATCATTTGTCCCTGTACAGTACACTGACTCTGTCAACCACACGACCGAATACTTGCTGTTGAATCTCTTCCGTGTGATCCAGGTTGGTCTTGAAACCTGCTTTCACCAGGCTGGCCTCGAAGCCCAAGCTCTGAAATGCGACAAAGACGGTCAAAATCTAAACGGGACGACAGATTCCCCCCAGGTGTTTTCCCTTTACCTGAATCATCTTGATAATATCGCGAGCTCCGAGCACCTCGGGGTCAAACTGGATCTTTGCCCTGTTGGTTGCCAAAGCGACCGACGCGCCGAAAATCCCTTTGGTCGCCGTGAGCTTGGACTCGATGTTGTGGACGCACGACGAGCAGGTCATTCCTGTCACCTGCGGGTGAGAACGGCCGTTACCTCCAGGGGCGTTAAACGTTCGGGCGGACACGGGCCGGGCGGACGTACAGTTAGATCCAGACTGCCGTGCGTTGCTGCGTCATCCTCCACGAGTTTGGCACCGAAGCCCAACTCCTCTATCAGCCGAGTCACAGCAGCGGCGTCCAGCGCGTCCGCGTCGTACTTCACCTCTGCCTTTCCCGCCATCAGCGACACCAGCACCGAGCTGATCGCTGGAGGTTAAAGCGACTGTCAAACGCTGCCTTTAAAAAAAAGAAGCAAAAAACACGTAGGATGAACTCACCCTTGTGTCTCAGCAGGTTCCTCTCGATGTTGGACACGCACGAGGCGCACGTCATTCCCGTGA
The DNA here is from genome assembly GCA_901007665.1 of Aeoliscus strigatus. Taxonomy (NCBI): domain Eukaryota; kingdom Metazoa; phylum Chordata; class Actinopteri; order Syngnathiformes; family Centriscidae; genus Aeoliscus; species Aeoliscus strigatus. Next base: position 266,289 of record CAAKHB010003607.1, read on the forward strand.
CGCAGATAAAACATTTCTGGTATCTAACTGGAGACGCGGCTCCAGCGGCGCCGCGGACCACCGCTGACCTACTGGGCGGCGGCGAGTCGGAGGCGGATGATTGCGGATTCTCATTTTGGAGTTTGGCCGAGGACGACACTGCAGAGAAAAGGTCCTCGTTGACAACTTCCACCGTCTGTTTAGCACCGTAAAAGTCTGGCTGAAACTCAGCGACCTGAAGGAGAACTTCAACAGGTGAATCTAATCTGCTCTGCTGAGTTAATTCCACTTCTTGGCAAGATGGTTTTGTCATTAAATCTAACAAGAAAGAAAGAACCCAGCTGGTGGAAAAGCTCTCCACTGGAGAGCATGACTGCCTGGTTGCCATGGTGACCACAAGGAGCGGAGAGCGGAGAAAAACGCCCCCTCGGTGAAAGGGTTCATCTTCTGCACGCCTACCTGTGAGCGACGCCTCGAAGCCCATGTCCTCCACGGCTGCCCTCAGCTGCTCCGGCTCAGTGAGCCTGGGGTCAAAGGTTATCGTTCCCGTTTCCTCCTTCAGTGACACCACTGCAGACTCCACGCCTGCCATCTGAGTGATGCTGCCCTCTATGGACTGAACGCAGGAGTTGCACGTCATCCCTCCGATCCCGATGACGACGGTCTGGGGCGACGGACTCTGTGCGTCCGCCTCCCAGTGGCTGACGCGAGCTGGATCCTCAGCTGGCAACACGGCGTCGAACCCCATCTCCTCGATCTTTTCTCTCAGCTCCTGCGGTGTAACGACAAGCGGCCGAAACACGATCAGCGCCGCGCCGTCCTGGAGGGACACGCTAATGTGCGAGACACCCGGCAGAGGAGCGATCCGCCCCTCGATGGACTCGACACACGACTGGCGGCGCATGCCGTCCACCCTGACGCGCACCGCCGCCTCCGCCGCGTACCCCATCGCCTGCAGCTCCAGCGCGACCTCTTGGGCCGTGATGACCGAGGTCACATGGTCCACCTTGGCCAACTTGTTGGGTAGAGACACGCTAACAGAGAGAACGCCGCGCAGCCTGGAGATCCTGCTCTCGATCGTCTGGGCCCGGCACTCGGGGGTGAGTCCCAGCAGCTTCAAGGTCGTTCTGGAGGGCGTTGAGGAGAGGTCGCTCCGGCTCCCGTATTCATACGCCAAGTTGTCAAGGCCTCGTTTCTCCACGTCAGCGCTGCTCTGCTGGAGAGAAAAATCTCATTTGAGCATTTTTGTGTCATGGCCTCCTCCGGGGTTGACACACACCTGACTCCCTTTTGGATCCCACAGGAAGTGGTGACAATCCACTTCAGGATGAACATGACAAACATCCTCAGAAAGTTCTTTCACTTTGGGTAAGCACTCGGTGTCATCCAGAATTTAACACCATCAGGACCTTTTCACCACATGACCAGCTCCTCTCATAAGCTCCCCAACGTGACTCTGCTTAAAGTCACTGGCATCCCAAGGCACCCGCTTCACTCAAGCGTCCGGTTTGGAAAGTTTTCCTATCATGCGGAGTTTTTTTCTCCCCCACTTGCCAAGCTCCAGAAAAAGCTTTGTAGCAGAGGATGGTTTCGATCCATCGACCTCTGGGTTATGGGCCCAGCACGCTTCCGCTGCGCCACTCTGCTGAAACCCACCCCAGATGGGACTCGAACCCACAATCCCTGGCTTAGGAGGCCAGTGCCTTATCCATTAGGCCACTGGGGCTACAAGGAGCTGCCAGCTGTGTTAGCATTAGCATGACCTACATCCTCCTGCATGATCTGGCAATATTTCCTGCATTGTCATGTATTCATGATATTATTACACACCCAATCAAATATCTGCTGTTTCTCTGAGCAGCTGAACACTCGCTGCGTGTTTCCGTCCAAGGTGACTTACAATAAGTGCATTCAGCCTCCATAGCAACATAAGAGGACACTCCAGTGTTTCCTTTCATCCCTCACTTGCAAGACAATCAAAGTCTTGTGCAACTGAAGTCCATGGCGTTGTGTGCGTATGGACGTGCAGAAACTACACAACTCGTACATGATGTGGTACATTTCAACTGGAAATTTGTATTTATTTTGGATTATGTGCATTGTCTGGTTCTCAAAATGGGTTCCAGGAGGTTTATTTCATTGTATCCACAAGGATATTATGAATGACGGTCTGGGCATTTGTGTCACTGCGTAGTTCGAAGGTTTGACACCTTTTTATGACGGTGTCATTAGTTTCACTTTAAGGAAGAAGCACTGGTGCAATGTATGTCTGTTGGGGAGTTTCTTGTCATTTCACCGTAAAGAAAACATAACTGCAAATGTGTAATGCAATTATTTACTTGAGGAAATATTCATGATAACTCTGGTCACGTCTGAAGAATTCTGTATTCGACTAATTTATCTATTTTTTTCTTTTGCTTTGTTTTTTGGTCATGATTAAATGTGTCAGTGAATGAATGAATAATAAATCTAATTGTGTTGAAAATGTAGAAACTTTCTCTCTGCTGACGTTTTAAACAGGGTAACTAACTAACGTCACTCATTTTGGATGTGTTTTTTAAAATACATTCGTCTTTACTGCTGCCTTTGTCTGCTCCACCTCCCCCCTGGCCCTCCGTCCATGCGCCGGCCTACCTGCCGCTCCTGCCCGCCGGGTCTCCGGGTGCCTCCGCGGCTGTGGCCGTTGCAGGTGCCGTTGCTTTCCACCATACAAATCTGTTCTCCATCCGCGGGGGGCGACTTGGCCTTGGAGACGGACTTGGACGAACTTCTGGGAGACCTCGGAGAAAACATGTTGTTACTTGTGCTAAAATCTAAAAAAAAAAAAAAAAAAAAATCACAAACCCCATAAACCCCAGCGGCTTATCTCCAGCTATCAGAGGGCAAAAGTCCGCGACGCTTCGCGCGGCTGCTGATAAGCCCACGGCGGAAGGACGAGTGACGTCATGTTGTCGTTGTCGGGTTCACGAGCTCAAAGGGTGAGTGCGTGGACCCCCCCCGCCCCATTTTTTCGTCAGGTGACCTTTTCTGCCAGGTGGTATAAATTCGTCACAACACAAATGTTTATAACACATTACTACTTTTTAACCAATTTTTTTTTATAGTTTATTATCATTCTGTAAAAAACGGATCGTACTCTTTATATATTATATATCAAATATATAGGTGGTTTTATGGTACATTAAAATATACAGTACTACTTTACTATATATTATATTAATGATATTAACATAATATTTTTTTATTTTGCATTTGTCTCTCTAAAGTGATTAAGACAAATTGTGTCCTCAGGTGACTTCCATGACAGAAAACGGCTGGCCATCACAAGTTCAGTGAAATCATTTTTGAAGTAATTCCCTTGGTCATCGTGGCTAGTTACATTCTAACACCTAGGCATCACTGATAGAAGGAACTCCAGACGGTCTCTGTATTATAAAAACAAAGTTTTAAAGTTTAAAAGCAGATTCCTGTTATTAATAGGGTGGTTCATTCACTCAGGTATCTAGAGGAAATAAACCAAAGATTGTGTAAAAAAATAAGTTTTATTCAAGTCAGCATAAATTCAAATACAAGAGGAAAAGCAATCCTCTCCCCTTTCAGTTGCTCCATTACAGAAACTAAAACTATTTCTCTTTGTTTAACACAGGAACCCCCCCTCACACTCACCAACAACTATTAAAAAAAAAGAACTTCATCTGACGTTCTAAATCGAAAGAAAACGTAAACAAAGCAACTTTCAAACATCCGAATTGCACAAACTGACTCTGGAGCTTAAATTCACTAAAACATTTTATTGACTGCACTCGATAAAAGCCTTCAGTGACAGGAAGTGTGTGTGTGGAGGGAGGTGCCAACAACACGCAGGAATGTCGGACATGTTTTTGAACTTCATGTAAAAGGTGACACTGCAAAAAGAATCCACCTGGGCATTTTTTTCTACTGGCGCTTCACAACTTTGAAAAAAAAAAAAAAAAAAGTTTAATCGACAGCAGAGCAACTGATCAGTCTGATAGATAATGAGACTGCATAGGAAACCGGAAGGCACTCAGGTGGGCGAACATGCTGCTTTTATTCATTCATCTTCTTCAGCATATTCCGGTTACGGGTCATCCTGGAGCTGATCCCAGCTGTCAACGGCGGGACACACCCTGGACGAGTCGCCCCCCCTCATCGCAGGGCTTTTATTTCTACTTCTTGCACCAATAAAAGCAGCACGAAGAACTTCTACTCTTTTGATCAAAGTTGATCCCAGGATTCGCTCGATCGTATAAAAACCTCAAACAAAAAAA
>CAAKHB010003607.1:271589-286589 GCA_901007665.1 Aeoliscus strigatus
GGCGCCCATGTTGTTACCACAGTACCGGTTGGTCTTTGACGGGTTGTACTCATAAGACCCCCGAATGGCTTTCTGCATCCGCTCCGAATTGATCCGCCACAGTTTCAGGGAGTGGTCCATCCCACACGACATGATCTTTTCACCCAGGAGATCGAAATCCTGAAGTGAGATTAAACCGATTAAATCAATTGGGCATGTGCAGAGACGGGAGACAAACAAAACAAAACAGAACAGGACTTACGGCGCTGAGGACTTCGTCTCGATGGCCTTCAACACCTCCAAATATCGCCACTAGCGTGTCGGTCTGGATGTTCCACAGACGGAGGGCGTGATCTACACACACACACACACACACACACACCATTAAATCTAAAGCTACCTCAATCTGTTTCCGGAAAAACACTAGATTTAACCATAAATGTGGAATTAATCATAATGTAATGTGAAATTCAGAATTTCTCTTGGAGAGCATTAAAAGTCTATTTCAACTATATTCTTAGACTTAATGTATTTATTTGTGAGTTTTGATTTCTATATGGATTATTGGCATATTTTCACAGTATGAACAATATACATCTTCCTATTGAACCGAGGACAGTTTCAAAAAACAAAAACCAAACTGTAACATCAAGTCACACGATATCTCACAAACAAATCAAAGTTGTTTTTTTTTACTGTCTGGATAAAGCAGTAAACACCCTTTACCTTTGCTGACAGAGAGGAGGAGGTTGGGATCCCTCGGGTGAAACTTCAGCTCGTTGATGGCGTTCCCGTGACCGACATAATGCTGCCGTCAGGTCATAAAGAGGTTTTATTAGTAGAAGTGACAAACGTGGACATGGAGATGGGTCGACTGTACCTTGATGCACTGCATACTGATGTGGTTGATCACTCGGATGATGCCCCGGGACCCCGCCACCGCCAGCAGAGGATGGCTTGTGTTGGTGTCGTAGGTCCAAGCGCAAGTGTAGAAGTTTTCATCGGCCTTTGGGACGACTCAAGTCAAGAAAATCACGGCGCCCACAGAGGTACATTATTTTCACAACAGAGATCAGTTATTGTTGTTTGCCAGCCGGCTGAAGGCAGTCACGTGTTGTTTTTTTTTTTCATGCTATGAAAGGAAGTCACATGATGTGTCCTCATCTGACCAAGACCTCGTTTTGGTCACGTAAACTTTATCGCGACTGATAACAGGGGCGGGGTGGAAGGATACGTCTGCATCAACGTAAGACTGCAGGAGTCTCACTTCTCCCTGAGAGTGACATTCGTACAAAGTTACCTGGTGACAAAAACAACACGGTCACTGGACTGATAACGATACAATTCTTTTTTTTTTTTAACAAGACTTGCCCTCAAATACTCACCCTGTTACTCCCGACTGTGGCGAACACCAGAGGATCTCCCTCCTTGCTGTGCCAGTTGAACTGGACTCCAAACAGCGGCTGGCCATGATCCTCCTGCAGAATTTCAGTTCATTTCTAAAAAAGTGCTTTCCTCTATATTTTGAGCACGGAGAGCCGGTGTCAATACACGATACTCACTCTCAGGCTATTGACACATTTGAAAGAATATCTGCACTTTTTGGACTTCCATTTGCCCTTTCCCCAACTCTTCCTGCCGGGTGCGTTGGCCGTGTTGGTGGGTGTGTCTGGGCGCTCTGCATTGTTCCCACTTTCAACACTGACAGCATCATCCTACACATGATCGGAGAGACGCGTACGCAGCTGATCAGGACAGATGATTCAAGTCTACATGTCAATTATTATCCTCATTCCAGGAGGTTACAGGATTATACAAAGTACACACAGACATCATTCCATTTTGAGGTAACTCCATTCAATTTGGCATTTGGTAAAGGTTTAAGGTCCAAGGGTACACTCGATTAAAGTGTTAAGAGACATTGCAAAGCCTTAACTCACTGTTTCCATGTGCATTTGACCAATATTAGTTTCTATTGTTGCAGCAGTCACCATTTTTGTCTTGATCTCAACTGAGGGAGCTAACTGAAAGGCATCTTGGAAAAAGGACAATGCCTGACATCACCTCTGTCACAACATCTACTTTATCTCCTCTCGCACCAATTATTCTCCACCAAGTATCAACACAACAGCTTCTTTCATCCCAGCAATTCACTTCCATTTAGTTAAGTGAGATTAGCTTCCCCTGCTAACCCAAGCGTCCATCTGAGTGATTGTGATTAGAAACCATGCAAGGTCATTGAAGAATAAACGTTAAAAATAATGCCAGTCACTCCAACTTGTTGTGTGTGTTGTACGGTTTGTTGAAAATAAATACGTTTAGTTGAACAGGCTAAATCTGACCGGCTGACATGGACAAAGCTGCTAGCTAGTCACATTAGCTGGTCGGCTACTTTGGCACGATGCTAATACTAGCAAATGTAATAACTGCAACGTTTGTCTGTAGACAGGCATTAGAGTCGCTTACATTCTCGTCTCCTGATAAATCCGGGTTACTGTTCTCGTCACTGCTTAGCTTTTGTTTCTTCGCGGGTATTTCTTTTCCCGCTTGAGAGGGGGACTCGGACATGTTCTTATTTTCCCTCATGTTAGCTTAAGCTCCGCCTCTTCCGCTCAGCAGCCGCAAACGCTCCCGGGAAATGTAGTGTGATTCAACTTTTTTCCCCCAAAAAGTTCATATTGTTTGAGATGGAAAAAACAAAACGTTTGCTACATAAATATATACTGTATGTATACACAGTCTGCCTTCACAGCTGAACATAAGAACGTTTCTACCACCAAAATGAATGAAAGGCAACATTGCTCTCTGGTGGCGGATGTGGTGAAAACCACAGTGTCAAAGATGCTGCTTTACGGGTCCACTGGTCTACTACTATTGGTCCTTATCATCATCATCGTCATCATATGAATATTATGAATATGATGATGTATAATGAACGATAATGTATAATTCTATACAATATTTTATGATAATTTAACATTACATTTCACATAATGATCATTATAGATTATAAAAACAATCTCAAATACTCATTGGACGTTGAACAGTTTTAGCACTGATGTGATTTTGAGAGCTATTATGGATATAATACATACACATTGTGTAGGTAACACTGTGCCAGGGAGTGTGGAAGTGGAGGGAGGGTTCCCTTTGGTGCCCAAAGTGACATTTTTTCAGGGGGTCCCAAATGCAACACTCCTGGCTACTATTACTACGACGACGAATTTTAAAAATACATTTAATCTTTAGATGCCTTTCAATAACCCCAAGGTCACCTTGCAAGGCCAGACAACAAAATACGTTGTTGTTTTTTTTGGTCTCACTGATCGTCCACACACCCCAACATCTTTCGGTTCCCAACTGCAACACACACGTTCAATGCCTGTGTGGTGATTTTTTTCTTGTTGTATTTTAAAGATGAGTCAGACAAAACTCAGAAAGCAGGGGGGAGGAAATAATGTTATAAATGTCTTGGCATTTGTTGTATCGGCTAACGAGCTGTAAACGCAATTTTTCACGTCGATGTAGATCCTCCCTATCAGCTACGGGCTCATTGCACCACACCCTGATTCGGGGAAGTTGTTTGTCTTGATTAGAACACGCCGAGCTTCCTTGCCTCCTGCGCACTGGCTCTAATTAAAGATGATCCACTGTGATTAGTAGCATGTCCTTATTTACTGAGAACCACCACAGTGTGAAATTAATGATCATTTAAGAGGTACTGAAACTCTGGGTAAAATTGGGGAATTTTACATATAATGAAAACCTGAAGATAAATATGCCAATTAATTCAATTTCATGGGTTTTAATAGGTTTTACACTGAGACCTTGGAGAAATTCAGTGCTGTGTGGGTCTGGTCCAGTATAGTACAAGGTGATGCAGTACACTACGAGGTCTAATCCTGTACACCACGATTTGTATTCCTATTTTTCATGCGTGCAGAGAAGCTGGAGGTAAACTGAATATATGAATGTAAATCCAATCGAAAGCCCACCACGCACTGTAATAAATGTGATTAGTTGGGGCTGACAAATGCCGAGCTCATCAAAAATGCATCCTGATCATTAATTTTTAAAGGCAACAACAGTTTGCTGTAAAGTGAAATGACAAATGTGGGAATAGGGATGAAAAGTCAACATGTTGGTGTGTCCCTCCATATTTCCGCATTCACATTTACATTTTCCTGTCAGGAGCTGATGTACAACATGCACATGAGGTGTTTTATTACCACACACATATGCCTATATTGTAAATTAATCTCATGGATGTTTTACAAAATGACTAATAGCACCAGCAGTTTACTTCTGACAGGATTAAACCTTCATTTTTTATTTTTTTTCTATGAAATGTATCATCGCTTATCTCATTCAGAGAGAAGAAATTCCTCCTGGACACTGACTTGAAAACAACAAGAACCTGCTCGACCTCTCATCTCCTGCTTGGCGTCATGCTAACTGTAGCATCTGGCTAACTATTAGTGCTATGAAATGTCTTGAATGGTGGTGAATTCTGTCTCAAACTGATGCCTTGAAATACTGTTACAAGTAGTGCGGTACTCTCTTCTTCTCCACTGACATTATCAGAATTAGGTGATCATTGTCCAAGATGGCTCCACCTCCAGAGACAACTTCAGCTCGTTCATCGTTAATTCACAAAAATAGATCGATGGAATATATTCTGCTCCCGTAGGGTTATCTATGTGGTTACCATGGTGATGAAGGCGCAAAAAAACATCCAAGTGTAAATTCGAAGCAACTCAGTATGTCATGTCATTGTTTCAGAGCTGAGCTGAGTCTACCTGTTCGCATCGCTGCAGTCCTCGCCTATCAATCAAGCCTGCGACGTTTGCACTCAGTCTCAATGTCTCCAAGAGATCAACACTTCCGGGTCTTTAGGTCTTTGAACCAAGATCTAAAGACACGTGCGGTAACACGAAGAAAACAGTTTACAGCACGAACCAAACGCCTGCAATGTCTTTGCCTCAAGCAAATTTGCGTCCTAATGAAGAAACGTCTTGACGTGGGAGGTGTTGGCAGACATCTCTGCTCATGAACTATCTGTCAGCTGCTGCTCTTCGCTCCATATGAAGCAGCACACACTTGCTATAGTGGGAGAAGAGAAGGAGGGAGGGAGAGAGGAAAGAAGAGAAGGAGGGAGGGAGAGAGGAAAGAAGAGAGAGAGGGAGTGCACCAATAATTGCTGCAGAGAGGGACAGCGATACAGAGAAGGAAGGAAAACAGAATGGAAAATGTTTTTCTTCCACTGACGTGAAGCCGCGACGTCGTGAGAAGCAATCGTGTTCATCAGCAGGAGTTGGTCACGCCGGAAAGTTCTGCCAAAGGGACATTGTGTGAATCTGCGTTGAGAAGATGAACCAAACTGCATCTGTCTCTCATCAGATTGAGTGTCAGTCAGCCAAAGATTTAAAGGTAGGACACACACACACACACACACACACACACACACACACACACACACTGTCATCCCTGACACCCAAAGTTTGGAACATTTCAACTTTCACTCCTGCATTCGCTGGCTTCGACCAAGATAATTGTCTTTCTCTGAAAGTGAAAAGTGTCGGATTTAGCGGCATCTAGTGGCGAAGCGGTGAAGTGATGGCGGATGGCGATGGGTTGGTTTCCCGGGAAACCAGGTGTGAATCTCATATTCATCTGTTCAGTCTGACCACACTTGCACACTGTATTTGTTCATCAAAGAAAACATGATATTCTAGAGGTTTTATTGTCTATTACAGTGTTCAAACACATGAGAACGCATTTCAAACATCGGCCATAATCTGGATTAAGGCCGCGTTTTATCTCGGATGTTCAGAGCCGCTGACAGCGGCAGCGCAAATGTTCATCTTCATCACAGAAGAGCTTCATTGTTGGTTGAAGTTTATGCAAAGTGGTTGTGAGAAGATCAGACGACACTAATCCCGAGCTGAGGCAGCCCTGCAGCAGCAGCAGCAAAGAACTTTTTTTTCCTTTTGTCGCCATAACTGCTTTGGGTTTATCCAGACACTTTGCAGGTGTGTGATCCACGTTTTGTTGTGTTTCACTCTCATTACAGCGTTGGGTGGCTTTTAATTGTGCCATTAATCCTGAGGCTCAGTAATCCAGCTCATGCGCCACCTGGTTTTAACAGCTTCAGAAATAAGATCCAGCTGAATTGAGAAGCTTTTCCTTTTTTTTGTGGGTTTGAAAGTGAGGCTGTAATAGGGGATTCATTTTACTGTTTTATCAAGAAAATACACACATTGGGACACAAATCCTGGTTTAAAACACCAAAAAAAAAAGCCAACATTCAAACAATATTCAGGAACAAAGTACAACTACTTGAGTATTAATTTTTGAAAGACAAATATACTTTTGTCTCCCAACTCCAGTTCTGTCAGAGTTCACGTCGCTTCAGTCCGTTCATTTAGTTTGATGCTGTTCTGATGCACTCTCCATTCCCACAAATGACAACAAAAGAAGAAGAACCGATCAGTGGTCTCACTGATGTTTGCTGAGTACGTCTGTTCATACTGACACATAAAAGCACAATGGAGGTTGAAGACAGGTCGTCAGCACTAGTGTTTGACGAACCATATCGCGATTTGAAAACCCTGAACCCCTTTAACATGTCTATATTCTTGTAGCCCGGGTTCTGCTGCTTAACATGACTATATTCTATGGATTAATGCATTGTTTCCCACTTTGTGTTCTTTATTAGTATGAAATTCCCCAAACTGGGGGACACTTCGGGGGCGTGGGACTAAATATAGTCGCTCTTTCTGTTTCAACCATTCATATACACAGCGGCTGCTCTATGAAACACATCCTCTGATGTCCGACCGTCAGATCCAGAGAGCTGCGGGAAACGTCTGACTCAGCAATTTTGCCACTACTTTGAAATCAGCTTGTTGAATCTGATGGGGTGATTTCCTTTTCCAAATATGTGTGCGCTGTGTCTGAACAAAACAGGAAAGAATTGGTTTTGCTCTTTGCTCTAGGTTAATGACAACCACACTAAAAGCAACAAATTGAACAGATCGGCAGCATAACAACAGCCAGCTGGTGCCAGCATGCAACTGACTCTTAAGAGTAGCCATCTGTTGCCGTGGAGATGTGCATGCAGGAAAAGGAGCAGAGGCTTCTCATCAATGATTTGCTCCAAGAAGGCTGATAAAACTCAGATTAGCATGTTAGCATGCCGGGGTGGATACGCTCCGGTGGCTTTTTTTAATTCCTCCTACTCGCTTGGCACATTTTTAATTAAGTTAATAAAAGGAGTCACTGCTGCTGCTGCATGTAAAAGGAGGTGTGAGAATCTCACGGCACAGTAAGTGAGTGTCGTCTTCTCACGCTGCAGAGGAAGAGGAGGAAATGTGCTCGGTGGTTCATCGTTGTCTCATCGCAACAGGTGCTGCACGAGGGCACACACACACACACACACACACTCAAACTGTGAATCTTCCCGTCTAAAAATAATGGACCATAATCAGATAACACGAGGAAAGGAGAGGACAAAAAGCATAGACACAAACCTTATTTGTCAGGTACACACACACACAGGTTTCAGGGTTAGTTTGTGTGAGTTTAGAGTTTCTTCACGTTTTTAACAAAGAAATACATTTATAACCTAATGGAAGGATTAAAAATTGAGTAATTTGTGTTGATATACACACAGTGTGACAGTGTGACAGATGGTTGGTGACTTAATAAAATGCATATGTAAAATCCAGAACACTGACTGTTAGCAGCATTGCAAAAAACAGAAGAAAAATCTGTAAAGAAGCTGCTGTAGCATGTGAGAACTTTTTAAAGGTGCTTTCTGTTCTATCATTGGTTGTCAGCCTTGACCACAACAGTGTGTGTACGTTTTGCCACTAGAGGGCGGTGTTACACAGCACTGCGCCACATCAAACACACTGACAGCATCCATCCATTTCAGTAGATGTTAAAGTGTAATTGGCTGTGCAGTGTTTCCCCATAAATGACTTTTATTTTGGTGCCAGTGAGTCAGACGGACTGGATGAATCAGAACGAGGCGGCGGCTCCTTTCTCCTCACCCAGTTACAGGTGATAGAACTGTTGCACCGAGGCTAAACTTCCTCTGCATCCTGCCTGCTGTGCACGGACTGCATCCACAGGAAGTGAGACAGCTTGTTTGAAGGTTACAATCAAGATATCTGACACGGTCTCATCGCGGGCATTAGCTAAGTGCTGCAGATGAAAAACATGAAGGTCGTGTTGTCCCCTGATTATTTGCACTTTTTTTTGGAGGGGGGGGGTGTGTCTTTCATTTAATTTAATTCAAGTGTCCATCCTGAAATAGCTACGACATTGGGAGTGTGTGTGTGTGTGTGTGTGTCATTGCAGAAGCAGAGGACACACTGCAGCATCAGGTATAGTCGGACCACATCCAGTCAGGCTTCGTTTTGTCCGGTATTTTTTTGTCGTAGGTTTTGTTCCCGTCGCTGATGTGTCACTGTTGAACAAAAGACTCACGCTGATTCATTAAAGGCAGATGATTAATTTGCTCCTGGTGTCCAGTTGCACATCCGGAATGACGTGAAATAATAATATTTAAAGAATAAAAAAAATAATAAGGAGATAAGGCGAAGCTGAGCGTCTCTGTAACGTCTCCGACTAATAAACGCTAATGAACTCTGTGATCCATCGCCTCCCTCCAGGTGCTAATACGGACCGGAGGAGCTCAAGTCATTTTTAAATACAGCACAGACTTTAAATGAAAATGTGAACTCGACCGAGGGAAGCAAAAGTTTGATACATTTCTCCCATATGAGCAAATTAACAGAATTAATCATCCTATTATCACTATTTTTAGCTGAAAAATCGCAGCAATGTAATGCTGCTATACTGCGAAATTGTACTGTATATTCAAATACGTTACATTTATACATAATTCTACTACTCTACTTTCCTTTACACGATAATATTTAGTAGTAGACGAATGACATCATATGCGAGAACAATATATTTTACATTCCCAGGGGTGTTTGTGTGCTTGAATTGTCACTGTTTATGTCCCTACATGGCGATCACGTCCTAAAAGTAATAATAACATCGTTTTTTGTCATCGTCAGCCAACCCCAAAGCTCTCATCTCCTCCTTTTATCCTCCTGGAAGCCGTCGCAGCAGGTTGGCTGACGTCACCATTTGTATCAACCACCCCCCCACCCCCCCCGCTCCCTGGGGGCTCCTCTCTGCTGTCTGTCAACCTCCCCGCTGCTCTCCGCCGCTTTGATTTACAGATGTCAAGAGCACTGCAGCTTTTAATCTTCTTCCACAAACCTCTGGCAAGTTTACTGGCTCTGAATGGACGACGCTGCTTACGCTGCTTATTTTAGAAAAACTTCACGTTGAAACATCGAATCTACGCTGGATGTTGTTCCCGTCTGATTCGTGCCACGAATCAGTTGACAAACAGATTTCCCGTTCTTTCATTTTAAACATCCACCCACCGATTTCTCTCCATCGTGCCCAGAATGCAGCTGACTTTTAAGACACGGAAATCACATCTTTGGATGGGTTCGACGTCTAACAGCGGTTTTGTGACGAATCAACACTTTGAAGGAAGCACTTGACCATTTAAATCAGCTTTTTTTCTTCGAAGGAAAAACAAGACCAAGCTTCTTTTGAACCCAGTTTGTATGTTTGCCATCTAAGCTGGAGTTAATTCACACACACACACACACACATACACACACACACGATGGGTCTGAGGGTGCCAAGCGAAACTGGGTTGACTGATTTTACTCGTCAATGACACCATTTTTTTAAATAGTGAAATCAGAACAGAGCAGGAGTGTGTGTGTGTGTGTGTGTGTGTGTGTGTGTGTGACTTGTGTGACGTCTGTTTACTCTGAAAAGAAATGCCTGACAGACACGCTGGCGACAGGAGCAGCAGGAGAATCCGTTTATTTCACACAACAAATCCATTTCTACGCTGTTTTTCCGACACTTTGGAACCTGGAACTGGAAGCAGTTGGTTCAGGACTTTATCTATTTTCTTCTTTGCGGCTTGTTTTGACGGCGGTCAACATGTTGGACCCGGAGCTCAGGTACCTGGAGGTGAGGTATCTCTCATACTATAGAAAACCACTGAAGAACTGAAGTCAGCAAAGGTGTGTGAACCCTCCAATGTGAAGAATCAGTCTGCTGCCGCCTCAAAACTGCTTTGTGATGCAAAGTGTTGCATCCTGCATTGTGCGTGTGCGTGCGTGTGTGTGTGTGTGTGTGTGTGAGATAAACGGAATGGGAAGTGTGTTTCTGGGAGATTTAGAGAGAGAGAGAGAGAGAGAGTGTGTGTGTGTCTTAGCCAATAACACGCCAGGAAATAGCCTCAGCCTTCAGCTGGAAGACTCTGTGAACTTTCAGGTGCATAAATGGGGGAAACAAAAAAAATGTCCTTGTGTTGGTTGTCATCCATCCATCCATCCATCCATCCACCCATCCATCCATGACATCCTTCCACACTATGTTGTCCCACTTTCCACCTTCTCCATCTGGGCGATGGTCCCAGGCCCAACCAGGCATCTAATCCCCCTGAGTGTGTGAAGCTTTGTCTCCTTGCTGGAAGCCACTTTCCACACAGGTTCACCCAATCTGAAAACCGTCACAACCCCCCCTCAGCAGAAACCCAGTTAACAGCTGATGAATGACGTTCACTTATTTCCTTCTTTGTGTCGAGTCCCTTTGTGTATATTGTCTCTGATTCATTTCATCTCAAGTCTCGGAAACCTGATTTGTGCTTCTGTGTACCTGGCGATGGGTACAGCGTAGCCTGACAACACACCTCTGTAAAGGTTTTTTTTCGTTTTGGAGCCCGAATACGAATAATAAATCTGAGGACGTCACTGTTGCGTTCCTGTGTTTACAACCCATTTGCCTCTTTCCTGAAGTGATGACATCATAGCCCCACCTCTCCCTTAACCTGCATGCGCCAGCCCCACCCACCCACAACAACAATGGTGGATTACGGAGACACAAACGTCTCCTTAGTTTGATTCGTACACAAAATAGTCATCAGGGTTCTTCATTCATCACCGGTGCCGACAAACATGAGAACGTTGCCTGAATCCCTTTGAAGCATCTACGTCAACAACAAATTCAAGAAAAAAGCTTTTTCCCACTGAGACATCAATAGGAATAAATGTGGTTAAATACGTCAGTAG
This sequence comes from Aeoliscus strigatus, assembly GCA_901007665.1. NCBI lineage: Eukaryota > Metazoa > Chordata > Actinopteri > Syngnathiformes > Centriscidae > Aeoliscus > Aeoliscus strigatus. The sequence continues at coordinate 282,755 of CAAKHB010003607.1, forward strand.
TGTTCCAGATGTTCTGTTGGCCTGCTGTGTGTCTTTCTGTCCTATTGTCCTATTTCTGACGAGGGTCCACCCAGACAGCCGGTGGGTCGGTCACAGCACGGCGCCGCGGCTCGTTAACGCATGCTGGACTCTCAGTCAGTCACTAAACCTTGACCTACTTTTTCTAGGTCAAAGAAGCAGCTTCCTCTCCGCTGCTGCACCTCGGTCATGGTCCCTGAACACACACACACACACACACACACACACATCTTTAGTAATTTACTGTGAATACCAGAGTCAATTTATACCACTGTTGATGCATTTGAAGTTTTATGTCATGATGCCAGCTAGAAAACAGAACCGTTATTATCCAGAATCTTTGTCCCCATTTATTTCATTCATGTATTCATGTATATAAATATACATATTTATATTTACATATATGTATACATACATACATCATCTTTAAAATGATTTTCAACATAGAAGATTGCTACTACTACTCATTAAAATAGTAATAATCCTATGACTAACTAACTAATAATAGCTATCATTTTCCATTTTTTTGTATTTCTATTTGTTTCTTGACTAGTTGTTTTGTTTTCTTGCACATAGTTTCTATTTATCTTGAGATCAAATGACCTATCTACTCATCTATATATCTATACTATAGCTACCTATGGACAAGCACGCAAACGCTCTTTGGTTCAAAGAGCAACATGGCAGCTAAAACCCATGGGTGACATCACCACTGCCTGCACACAAGCTGTTTTGAAGAAAAAAAAAACCAAAACTGCTGATATCAGGACTAGAGCTTCAAGGTCAATTAACCAGCTTCCTTATCAAACCGTTGATTCCTACCAAACCTCAGTGGGTCCCAGTTGTGAGCCCTGCGGGGTTCCATCCTGGCAGCAGGTTAATTACATTCACCTGGCATCCCAGGCGACAATCAGTTGCTGATTAGACGGTGAGAGTGAAACCCTGAAAGCATTCTGACAATCAGCAGAGAGGTTTGCGACCCATTAAAACGAAGTGCTGCTTCGCCACCACGGCCCAAACCCATTTACTCCTGGAGGGTGGACGATGCTAGTTGTGTTTAAAACCTTGGAAGCGGAGCGTCTCTGGAGATCTTTACCGAGGAGATGGAACACGAAATGGCTGGAATGCAGCCTCTTTCAGGTGCAGGAAGCAACGTTTGTTGACATACAGATGCGAGGATTGCTGCTGCACACACATGAATTAACGGTCGATGTCAGAGAGAGAGAGAGTGAGAGATATCGCCTCCATGTGGTTCTACCTCATAAATATTTAATGGAAAGAGTCCAACCAAAGCTTTGAGGATCTCCTTTTTCTGTACTTCTACCATTTTCTCTCCTCTCTGCCTCCATCATCTTCAACTCTGTCCTTCCATTTGCTCGTTATTGCCTGCTGAATTTTTGATTCGCGGGCTATTTTTCCGGCCCACGTGCCGCCAACGGCACTCGGCCCCCAGCTTCGATCGCGGCAAATCGACTGACCTGCATCAGTGTCAACAGACTTTGAATACTGACGCCCCTAAAACGTTGTCTTGTCAAAGCAAAGTAGTATTTAGTGTCTGTATGACACGGCCTGTTTACTTCTAGCCACCGAGTGTGACTCCAAGGTATCGTTCTACTGCGCAGAATTCACCTTTAGGACAGTTGCAGTTGCAACGCAAATCTCTGCTGCTTCAGGTGGAGGATGAAGAGCGTTTCCATGTTCACAGGCCAAATTCATTTTCTTGTAGGACAAGAAGCTGCTATGTTCGATAAAAAGCTAATGACAAATAGAACAAAAAATGAAGAAATAAAGCGGTGGGGAGGAAGGGTACCGGTCTTGCAGACCCTTGTTACAGTGGAATAAAATTCCTCTCATCTGTGCTGGAGACCCTTGGGCACGCCCTGAAGGATCCCTGAGGGGTCTTGGACTATACATCGATAACCGCTGGTCTTGAAAAATGAAAAATAAACATTATTCTGCTTTGAAAGAAAAAAAAAGGCCCCCAAAAGACCCACGACAGATGAGCTGGTGTTTCTTTGGAGTCATTTTCTTTCTTCCTTATCTGATTATTTTCTGTTATTTTTGGATGGAACTGTGTGTGTATGTGTGTGTGTGTGTGTGCGTGTGTGCGTGTGTGTGTGTCTTCAGGGCTTTCTCACTGACACCTATCAGTTTGCATTCAGTCACTTAGCAGCAGGAAGGGCCAGCTGATCTGCTCCATCGTCTCGCTTCGTTCTCCTCTGAAGGGATTTCATAAGAAGCCTCGGCTCGCCTGCTTCTCCTGTGACACGCACACAAAGCTGTAATCCTTTCATTTATTTCAGAGGGATATTCTAATGCCAGATACCTCTGAGAAGCTTCCAGCCCCTGAAGTGACACTGCAGTGCGAGTATGAGTGACACTTTCCGTACGAGGGTCTGCTGTTTGTCTCTCAGCCAATTCAACACAGCTGTCATCTTACATCCTTCAGGCCTCTTTAGCACTTCTAATCAGAAATGTAGTAACTGCAGTAAGAAGAGAAGCAGACTCTGCTACTGTATTTGGTACCTCACAAATATTGTTACATTATTGATTTGTACATGAAGTATATCAATGCAGATATAATATAAATTTACAGAAATGTATGATTTATGTAAAAAACAATTGTAATAAAACCCTCATCATCTCTTCAGAACCACGGACAGCGACAGAGGCAAATCCCGGAAGTCAAATGTACTACAAAATAAAAGCAGGTAATTGAATCACCGGCAAAACAGTCTGACAAAAGAATTACTTACCTATTCTCTCTATCTCTCTCTCTATCTACGTTTACTTCTGCTCAACTCCGTCTAAGATATTTCAAAGCTTTTAATTAAAATTAAAAGTTCGATAAAGGTAACAATGACTCATTTATTCTGTAGGGATATTAATTAACGTCATTAATTACTAATTCAAGGTTCATGATTGTCCGGTGACAGTAATTCTGTGTATTTTTCCTATTATTACGATTCGTGTATGACTACGACCCTTACCATATTATTTTGAAGGCTGTGCCAGACCCGGAAATTGCTCTCGCTCCTATTACAGGTAGCTTTCCGTTAGGAGTCTACCCACTCGCAGGCAGGTTTGGATGTTATTACCGGGAGAGCCGCTGGATTGAGGTAGAAAGGAGACAATGACAGCTTCTAAGGATCCGATGAAGAAGAAAACGAAAGATGGGCAGCAGGATGAGGTAGATACAACCCAGAACCAGAGAGTCCTCAGCTCTTTATGGACAAACTGATCAATAAGATGGTCCTCACAGGGAATAGTAGACTAGATCTGATCGATGATTTATTAATAGAATTATTGTTTTAAACACACTGCTGGTGATACTGACTGTACTGTGCTACATTCATTTAGTCCTGTCGTTTTCATGTGGCTGCATGCAACGAATGAAGGTTTTTTTTTCCATTTGAAAAGGGAAATATTTGAGTTTCATCACACACCCTCCACCCCCCACCCCTCCTCAGCTCTTTTTTTTCTTTATCGATCCAAAGTTTGGTCTGAGCTCAGGTTAAATGTGGTGGCTGCTGGAGGTGTGTGTGTGTGTGTGTGAGAGAGAGAGAGAGAGAGAGACAGACAGAGAGAGAGAGAGAGAGAGAGAGAGAGAAATATAATCTCATATTGTGTTGTGTGATTTATTTTGTGTGTCTGTGATTTTATTCATAAAACAGTCGGATTCAGCAGCTGAGGTTGCTCCCTCATGAAAAATTTTTGAAAGAGAAAAAGAATTGTCAAAAAAGATGAATATATCTTTTTTGGACATTAAACCTAAGAGTTAATTTAGTGGGTTTGGATAGAAACAGACTGCAGCTTC
>CAAKHB010003607.1:292183-303053 GCA_901007665.1 Aeoliscus strigatus
TCCAGTTGGGATGACAGCCAGCGCAAACACAGATATATGTCGCCTGTGAGGCCGACTGGGTCTGTTCTCTGGCCCTGCTGCAGCCTTCTTTCCCCTTTGCGGGTAAGAGGCAGCGGTTTATTTACCAGGTACCAGGTAACATTTCTTTGTCCAAGTCCTTCAGTGGACGAGTCAGATCCTCGCAAAAATACACATTTTTTTTTAATTTGAATAAATTCAATTTTGCAACATCGACAAAAAAATGTTGAAACACATTCGACGTTCTAATAGATAGAACAGAAAGGCGATGAGGCGCTCGTGTAGAATTGTCGGTTTCTATTACAGCACTGAATTAACTAACGCACACCCTGGTTTATACTTCTGCCTCTGACTGTTGTTGTATTGGACGCACGACTAGCTTTTTACTTTCTTGTAGGTTACAGCACAACCTGAAAAAAACAGGCTACCAACAGGAAATGACACACATGTTTTTTATTCTTTGTTTTTATTTTTTTTGTACCAACCATCATCACATTTGTATGTCTGGAGTCAATATTATTATGAAAAGTTTGCCAAGAAATTCATTCAAATCCACCGAATATGTGATTTTTATTTTATTTTGTCAATTAACACTGATAGAGTTTGCAGTATATTCATTACATATTTGTAGCGTTTGCCCATTTGCAGTACTGAGATTGGGGAGCACAACATGGCACTTGTACAACAATAATGAAGTTTTCAGCTCAATGGGGTCGACGTGCTGTGTCCAGATGGATGATGAGGTCGGGACATGACATGTTTGTGGAAATTTAACAAGAATTTACAGCAGCACCATTGGCCAGGTGTGTTTGTGGAAAATAATTCACATCTGAGATGGAAAATTGCTTTCGCGACAACCACTCCGACTCATTTGTGCTCAAACAAATCCGAGTCACCACTCGTGGTAATAGCTCAGGGGACGCTTCCCGGGGCATAAGCCTCTCAGGAAGTCAACATCACTTCCAGAAATTAAGACGCGAGATTGTTCGGCTCCTTGACGTCTGTGCCTGAATATCATCTGGATAATATTTCATCAGGTACCCGAAGAAAAGCACTCAAACAAATCTTCCTCCTGCCCACACAGAGCACGTTCCGCCCGAGTGAAACGCAGCGCAAACACACCCGGCGATGATGAATGCAAATAAATATAATCCAACTCACATCCTGTTGTCCTGGTCGGGCGGTTGGGGGCGGTAAAAAAATACCATAGTTTGACATAATTTGTTGTCTTTTTTGATGGAAGTTGGGCTTAAAAACAGGAGATTGTCTCAGTTTTGTACTTTCAAATGACAACAGAAACAATTTCATTGTTTTAATCTGGATTTCCTGACAAAATCGCGATATTCAACGTCTCATTTGAATATTGACTTGTTGCTCACCTGATTTCTGTAAAAACAATCCAATCAGTGCATTATGGCAACAGACACTCCACAAATCTAAGTTGTAAGAATGAAATAATTCACTTTGACTGTGTTAATAGCTAAAGTTAAAGGGGCAATCCGCGGATTTCACACCTAAATGCAGGCAGCAGACAAATGCAAAAGCAGAAACTTTTCTTATCTGCAAATTTTCTGCAATTCGCGCTCTGGCATTTCTCTTCTTGTTAGCATGTAGCATGTTTGTTGTCAATGATGCTACAATCGCCAGCGCGCAGCCGATTGGCCGGTACGCTAGCGACATACTAGAACCAGCGTTGTTGTGCTACAGAACTGTTTAGACCGCTGCAACTGTCAGTGCAACCGTTCTATTCCTTGAACCTTTGGTCTGGACTGGACTTCAGAGTGGGGGTGGGGGAATGCGAGTTTGCGCGAGAACGGGATGTGAGAAACAGAAATAACCACATGAATGTTTCAAATCGGGGCGCTGATTTGGACCTCAAGCTGCTTGTTTGACCTCTTCATTTCCTCAAAGCATCAACGCAAACATGCAGGTGCTGACAAAAGACGTTGAATGTGTTTGTGTCTGCTGCCTGCTTTGACACACACAGCTGCTAATGAGGTCGGTACAAACAATAGGCAGAAACCCACATAAATATGATAATGAATGATGCAATATGCATGAGTATATTATGTAAACTAAGTAAGTCAAGCAGCGAGTACAAACCCAGACGTTCCATTTACTATAATGTCTTTAATAAATCTGAACGCTAATGGCACGCACGCGTATTTCACAAGCATTCCTTCAACATGTTCTGCTCCTTGCTGCAGGGACGTTGGTCACTGAAAGGGAGCGATGCTGTAGTCAGTGCAGATGACGGCGGAGGTCAGGGCTGACCTTTGACTGCTGTGTGAATGTGAGCGTGTTGCCTTTGGGTTTCAGTCGTGGCCTCACCCGAAAGCTCCGCACGCGTGCAGTTCTGACTCCTGATGTTCCGCCACTGAGCTGAAATCAAGTGACATCAAACAAATGAGACACCAGTCGCTGTGGTCAAATACTTTCATGAAATCGATGAAATCTGCAACATTTTATTGTTATGAAGGCAAAATGTGTCAACATATATTATAAATGAGGCGCTAACCGAAGCAATCATTTCCTCCAGATGTGAGGGAACACGCTGGAAAAGAGCCAGTTTTACAGTAATTGCAATGTATTATATATTTATAGAGTCTAAGCTCATTTCAACGAGTCCAAGTACATCTGTTCTCGGTGAGAGACGGAAAACATGCTCTCAGTCCCCTGAACGCACCGTGGTATCTGTGGACGTTTGGAATGGTTTCGCTCACATCCTCAATCTGATCTGAAGTCTGTCACGTGCAGTGTGTGATCAGAGCAGTCAGAGAGCTGAAACAGTCTGGCCTCAAGATGTGAACTCGCTAAAGTTCCTCACACACTGAATGAATGGAATGACCTGAAGGTCTCGCTTTGGCAGTTAAGTAGAGAGAAAAAGCAGCGGTTCAGTCACACTCAGCGTGTACATCAAGTCAAATGAGCTCAATTCCACAAACAGTGGGGCCAGATGTCCCAAAAATCTGCATTGTCCAAAACGATTCAAGTTGTGTGTCGGAGCGATGTGACGCGGTGTTGCCAGTGGCTCTCTGAAAGCTTTAGATAAGCTAGATAAGCTATATAAATCTTGCTTCTAGCTCCTAGTATTAAAATTCCCAGTTTCTCAGGGACCTATTCTCCCAGATTTACATTAGCACACGGTAAGATGACTAAGTATGTCACACACTGGGGACATTATAGTAATAGTAATTGGAAAAACTGCTCAGTGCGTAACTCGCAGGAACCTAATTTCCTGTTCTTGTGCTTCTTAGTTTACAGCTACGTGTACGAGTGTTTGAAATGAAGAAAAAAAAACACACAAAGCGGTTAAAAACAGGAAAAACGCAGATTATCCTGACAGATCATACTGCACGAGTGCCGCCATCTTGGATTCTGAACTCCTCAGTGTCCAACTGATGTTTGAGTCGGATTGAGGACGTTCCATTTGACAACTTCCTGTCTGCAGCTGGGAAAGCAACTGGAGAAGACCACAGCTTTAAAACACACACATGTCTTTCAAGCGACAGAGACCACATCGAGAAAACATCACATCCAGTCAAACGCAGACGCTGAAGATGAGCTTCTCGTTTCAGACCCACAGTCGATTTCAAACATCCAATTCATGCACCCGCGCACAACCGAGCAGAGACGAGACGTCCAGGACAGTGACGCAGGAGAGTGTGTGTGTTACATTTCACGCTCGACGGCTATTTGTGTGCTGTCGTGAATTACAAATGTTCCCGTCGGACTGACGGCCGGGCTCAGAGCGACGGCTAATGAACTGACAGAGTGGATCCCCTGTGTAATGGAAATCACTGAAGGGGCGTCTGTGCTTTTTTTTCCTTTGCTGCTGGAGGGGCTCTGTTTTTTTATTTGGCACATGAAAAGAGGAGGAATAATATCCCTCTGGAATAAAACTCATTTTAATATGTAAGGCCCCCACCTGACTGATGCCATTTTAAGGTTTTATACCGGATGTACGTCTGATTCCCGCTGCTATGATTGCCTCGATAAACCTCTGCCAAGTCCATGGAATAAATGACCTTAATGGATTATTTCTCTCCATCTCTGCGACATGTTTCCTGAAAATCGGCCAGGTGGCTTTTGTGCAAATCCTTTAATCTCATCTGTCCCATACCTGGATAAATGTCACAAACATGTGTTTGTTTTTTTCATCCCTGTTAATTGACGCCTGGAGGTGTGTGCAGTCAATTCATTATTAACATGAGTTATTATTGAGCAGCTGTTGATAAAACATGCTGTTCCTACAGCAGAACCATATTTAGCTGCAGGGGGACGTTCATGGTGCGTTCCACTCGCAGTGGACGTACGAGTTGTTGTTGTACGACTGTCATCAAAATCAAAGTCATATATTCATATATATGTGACATATTCCACATACAGTTACACTGGAAGAGCGTTCCATTCCTGTCTGATGCTCGAATTCCGATTGCCAGTGGAAGGCACCATTAGCTCACATGACAAATCATGTTTGTATCATTCTTCACCATCTTCACCCTTTAAATCGTTCATGTTCTGCTTTCTCTCAGATTCGGAGGTGGTGTACCGGAATGGTGACGGTCACGTCATCAGGTTCAATTTTGACCTGAACGAGACCGAAGTCCTCCTGAGCAACAGCACGTTTGTAAGTGTTCCCGCCTTGATGTAATTCCTATTCACTCCACAAACGTTCTCTCCTCTCTCACCGGTGGTTGGTTCTCATCCTTCAGACCAAATATTATCTTTAATGGGAGAATGATCAGTCAGTTGAAAAACTTCAGGTACTTCACACGTCATAAAATACGACAATAAGTTTCCAAAGTAACATTAGCCTGGATAAACCAGACTTACCAATAACAACAATATCATAAACAGTAAAATCAACAATTAAAATGAATGTACGTGAATGAAATAACGAGCACGAGTGGTAACTAACTGTGCTTTTGCACCACCTGTGGTCAGGGAGGGTATTGCAAATTGAAACTGCACAACAAACAGTAAAACAGCAAACAATTTGGTGAAACGTTTGGACACGGTAGTAGGAGGTAAGTTATACGCTGCAGTATTTTGGAGCTGTAAAATGAAGAGCTGCTCTTGTATTCCAGCTGTGATTGGATCGACGTGTCAGGGTTTTATCTGGGATCCTAACCCATTGCTGGCTGCTCTAATCTCCCCAGATTAACTCACCTCTCTCAGCTGTCACCAGCCAGACCCCTTGAAACCCGCTCAAACCTGCTCAAAGCCCAAAATACTCATAATAACCACGCTTCATTCCCTTTGCTTGACAACTTCCAGAGACGTTGAAATTGCGTGTGTGCGATTCATATTGTTGTTGCGTCATTAATATTCTGCTTTAACCTGAGAATTCACTCTCAAGCTGTGCAAAAGACGTCTAATGTAATTCTCAGAAGTGGGGGGTATAAAACATCAGCCATGGCTCCTTTCCTGCCTTTTTTTTTTCCTTCTGTGGAATTTAAATGTAATTGTTAAGTGCTAGTTGTGCTTTGAATGCTTGCATAAGGGGATTTGATGGGGATTGGAGACCCTGTTGTGAGCTTGTCAAATACGCAGACACCAGGAGCTGATCAGCATCCAAACCCATTCATGGCTCCGTTTATTGCTCGATGCCTCCGTGTGCTCAAACAAAAGCCCACAGGAGATGAATATCTGATGATCAAACATTCATTGGACAGTGTTTATTCGCTAAAGGAGACATGTTATTCCAGATAATCAGCAGTTTGTGTTTTTGCAGGGTTGATGACTCTGGACGGGTTTGAAACGGTGGCGACGACGCATGAAACACGTCCTCTCACAAATGTCAAAAGCTGCTCGGGCTCCCTCGTGGTTTTATGGCCTTTAGTTGCCATAAAACTTTCCTGTTGTTGTCGTGGGAGTGAAGTTAGAAATGTCCGACACAAACCTCTCAACCCCTCTAATGACAAATAACGTAGTGGAGCATTACTTGTTGTTGATTTTTCTCGTCATGAAGTATTTTGGGATCATCTGGATGAGCGGTCTTCACATTTTGTGTTCAATGATCTTTTTTATCCCAAGTTTTGGACTTTGAATCTAGCGATGTCTGAGCCGTTTTCCTCAGCCAAAATATAACGACATTATTAATAGAAACGCACTGGTCGGGGTTAAAATGGGGGCAATTATCACCATGACCACTAGAGGGCATTTATCAATAGAAATATTATGTGTTAATACAAGTGAACAGACTACCAGAGACATATTCTTCTGATCGAACTAATGTTGCCTCATCAGTTTTGTATCATTATCTTATACAACAAATATGCTTCTGTGAGGATTTGACGTTGGAAATGACCTTTTTCTTCTTTTTTTGTGTGGGTTAGGCTGCATTCAAGGTGGTGAAGTACTCCCTGTCTGCAGATCTGAAGTACGCCCTCTTCGCTTACGACGTCAAGCAGGTGAGCCACAAATTAACCTCTGCGCAGTAGACGTAACCCCCGTCGGGTCAGAGAGGGAGCGGACCTGTTTTGCTTTTGTTGCCGTCTTCCTTGCGGCCACACGGCCGTTCAGATTCTTGGAGCTGTGGCTCATCCTCATCAGCCCAGCCGTTCTTCCTCCCTTTTGTTTATTTCCTGGCAGGCTGTCATTTACATTGTGCTGCTGTGTGGAACCCAGGAGTGCTGTCACACACACACACACACACACACACACACACACACTGGGCTTAGCCTGGTATCTTCAGGATTCTGCTCTGATATTCTCCCTAGAACATTTGCTTCCTTCTGAAAACCGGAGGAGATTAAATAATTAGCAGTGGGAGGCCGGTCTGATTCCTGCCTGTCGGAGCATCAACTGTTCACACTCTGCTTCTCTCTGAATATAAATTGCACCACCTGCACTCAACAGATGTTGATTGATTTGCAGTGTTTTGTTTGCCCGTGTGTGTGTGTGTGTGTGTGTGTGTGTGTGTGTGTCTGTCGCTTTATGTTTCTCAGCGTGTGTTTGCATTCAGTCATCCTATGAGGCTTCCCTCCCCACGTTCCCGCATTGATTTTAAGATTTGTTTTGCCAACAGATGGATTCGCAAGCCCGGACGCAGGAATTCAAAAAAAAAATCGTTCATGTGCGGCTCTTGCACAGATTACAGCCTATTTCTATTTGTTGTCTTTGGAACGTCGCTGACGAGGAATTCTAGCTTCAGTCAGCTGAACATCCTCACGGTCGTAGCATGAAATTTCAAATCTTGAACGTTTTCAAGGCAGGAGCTTTTATTCATTCAGTCAGCGTCTGACGGTGGAAGCGCTCCGTCAGTTTCAGCATCAGTCTATTACAAATTAGGAAGCAGCCGTATGATGTTCTGGAGCCTCGTCAGAAACGGGGATTGAATGAGGCAAATTGTTGCAAATTTGAAAAGGCGAGTAAACAGATCCGATGGAGGATTAAAGACTTTAAAAAAACGCTGGTTATTGGGCCTGTTGGTGTCTCACATGTCCTCTAACTTTGTGAAAACATCCAGTCATGCTCCCACTGTGTCCTTCTCTCTTTGCAGATGTACAGACATTCCTACACTGCGTCCTATATCATTTACAACATCTACACCCGGTGAGTCGCCGTCCGTCCTCCTTCACCGTCTACTCCAGCACCCGATGCACGTACGGCCGCTCACACGTGGCGCTTGTTGTATTTGTGTGTGTGCATCAGGGAAGTTTGGGAGTTGAACCCTCCGGAGGTGCAGAATGCCGTGCTCCAGCACGCAGCGTGGGGAAGACAAGGACAACAGCTGGTGAGCTGAGAGACTGTGTGTTGCTGTGATCCCCTCCTCTTATTGCATTTCTGTCTCCCCTGCATCTGCAATGCTTTTTGCAGTGTTGAGATCCAGATAAAGGTCTTAAGCGAAGCTCGATATTTTCTTTAAAACAGCCTCAAATCGTATGAATTTCTCCATTTGTCCTACTTACAACCTTTTCGGAAATTGGCCTGCGTCAGGATTCAATGTGCGTCGCACGGTCGCTCACAAGGTAAATGACAGAAGGAAAAGAAGAACTTCTCAAAGCAGGAGCGGAAAGACAAAAAGGACGACTTGGGAAGATAGAAAATATGGGAATAACAGCTGATTCTGCTCGCTTCTGTTAAAACCATATAACACCACTCATTCTTAAGTTTTTGTCTTGAGAAGAAACAGAAGAAAATACTTAAGAACTTCCAAAGAATGTTTTGTGAATCTGGCGCCTTTTTAGTTCGTTCACGTGTTTTTAATTTGAGGAAAAGTGTCAACGTCGGTTCAGTAAATTGGGACTGATTCTGAATGCAGCTTGAAAGAGTTCATACCGTTGAGGGATCAAACAGAAAACATACTGTATATAGTACGACCACTACACACTTTCAACTCTTTTGCACCTCTTCTCCAACTCCCTCTGGGTTCTGACACAAGGTTTTTCAATCATGGTGGTGTTTTTTTTGTTTTTCTGAGCACATCAGCAGTGTTAAATGAGCATGAGACAAGGAATCAAGAACCAAATCACCTGCAGGACGTTTGATATCCGGCCTTGACTTTATCTCCTCCTTCCGGACAGCTCTATATTTTATTCAAGTCGGAAAGAAACACAGAATCTTTCTATCCTGCCAGCTGAATGTATAAATGTTTCATTTGCATGTGTGTGTACCTGAATGTGTTATGAAAAGGCTGGTGAACACCATGCACGACCAATAAATACTACTAAATAGGGAAATACTAAAATGGGTTTTGTTCTCCAGCTCTACATCTTTGAGAACAACATCTACTACCAGTCAGACGTGAGGAGCATCTCCCTGAGAATCACCTCCTCTGGGATGGAGGGCGTCATCTTCAACGGGCTCGCCGACTGGCTGTATGAAGGTACGCGCCTCTCTGCTCTCTGGTGCTGGACAAACTGTCACCGATGGCGGCTTTAGTTGGGTTTTCGGAGGCTCTTTACTGTAGACTGCGACACTGGCTGAGAGTACGATGTGTTTGCCGTCCGATGAATGATGAATAAATGATTTGCACATACGCCCAAACGTTGAATTCAGTTTTGCATGCTCACACAAAAAAAACAAATTTGCATGTGAGGAAGATAAAAGAAAGATAAAATAAGAATATAATATATAAATATAAATAAATATGAAGATATAAAATAACACATATTAAATAATATATAAATAATAATGATAAGATTATAATATCAAGTCATATTGATCTCACTACTTACAGTGTAGGCAAGTAATAATGATTAGAGACAAGCTAATATGAGGCCAAAGAGAGAAAAAGACAGAAGTTTGCTATTAATAAACAATGAAAATGAAATAACAGGCAACGGATTGCAGCATCACCAGCTGTTATTTGCACATCTGAGCAAAGAAAAGTGTCGGAGAGCTGAAGACGGTGCCCACACTTGTCTTTTCTTGCGTCAGAGGAGATCCTGCGCTCACACTTGGCTCACTGGTGGTCGCCCGACGGAGAGAAACTGGCTTTCCTCACCATCGACGACTCGCAGGTCCCCAACATGGCTCTGCCCCAGTTCACGGGCAGCACCTACCCCCGAGGACTGCAGTACCCGTATCCCATGGTGAGGTCACCCTCACTCCACCGGCTTCCTGTTCATTTTCAAAGACATCGATGATTTGTCAGTGTCAGTGGGTAAAAATCGGAACTCCTACAAGTTCCGTAAACGTTTTTTTAAAACGTGCCGGATAACTGGATGTGTGTGTCTGCGCGGCTAAAATTGGACTTGTGATGACGAGATGCGTCTCATCAGGCCGGTCAGACGAACCCTGCTGTCAGGTTGTCTGTGGTCAACCTGTTTGGAGTGACGCACACACAGGAGCTGCAGCCTCCCGATCTGTTTCGGCTAAGGTGACACACACACACACGCACACACACACACAAACGCCAGCACACTCAATCCTCCATCTGATCCTGCTTCTCCTCTGCAGGGACTACTACATCACCATGGTGAAGTGGATCAGTAATACTCACCTTGCTGTGCGCTGGCTCAATCGTCCCCAGAATGCCTCGCTGCTGACGGTGTGCGACGCCGCCGTAGGCGCCTGCGTCCTGGTATGAGCTTGACAACCTCTCCAAGGTCTAAAGTTGGACTCTCGGTCCAGCCTATGGCGTTTTAAGATGACATTTTACGTCCAAACCCTGTACCCGACTTCACAGACCTCAGCACAAGAGTTGAAATAACCACATAAATAATATATCTGTAGTTGTGGACTGTCAGACGAGCTTCCCTGGAAGAACGTTTTTAAGAAATGACCTCAGCATCTCCACCTTGGTGTCCGTTATCATCAAGATGAAAATCTCTTGCGGAAAAAAAAAACTCCTGGCTGGATGAACAAACATATAGACACATAAAAAGAAGCTTTCAAGCATCGTGCTAATGGAAAAGGGGGGTGGGGGGTGGAGGGAATAGCAAAATAAATAAAGTGATACACAAAAATAAATAAAATAGAAGAGAAAAAATAAAAAAAAATCATGAATAAATAAATCCCTGTATCTGCACACATGAAGGATGTGGAAGAGATAAGCAATGCAAATGTGAACGAGTATAAAAAAAACCCTGTTCTCTGTAAACTCAGTGCGGATGTGATTCTCTTCTCGTCCACCCAGAGACACGAGGAGTCCTCAGACACGTGGCTCAGCAGACAGGTACGCTCTTTGTACATGACGAGAACAAGCCCATCAGCTCAGTCAAAGTGTGTTTCACATCTCAGAACCAGGAGCCGCTGTTCTCAAAGGACGCCAGCAGGTTTTTCCTCACTCTGCCGGTGAAACAAGGAGGTCAGGGAGATTTCCATCACATCACCATGTTCACCAAAAAGGTGACTTTATTACCCCCCCCCCCCCCCCCCCCCCCCCCCCCCCCCCCCCTTC
>CAAKHB010003607.1:303073-316241 GCA_901007665.1 Aeoliscus strigatus
ATCTCAGAACCAGGAGCCGCTGTTCTCAAAGGACGCCAGCAGGTTTTTCCTCACTCTGCCGGTGAAACAAGGAGGTCAGGGAGATTTCCATCACATCACCATGTTCACCAAAAAGGTGACTTTATTACCCCCCCCCCCCATGATTTACTTCAGTCACGATGAAGAACTAAGAAAAGTCAGCTGTTGTTCTCCTCTTCTCTTTAAGCTACGAAGCGACCAGGATGAGATCCGCCACTTAACGTCAGGTGACTGGGAGGTGACAAAAATCGTAACGTACGACGAAAACAACCAGATCCTGTAAGTTGAAGCAGCTTCATGACTGAAACTGACATCGTTCCCGTGATGTTCCATGTTTGCGATCCTCGTCTGTGCAGATATTTTCTGAGTACGGAGGTTTCTGCCCAGCAGCGACATTTATACAGGTAAAACACGGTTTGCTGACATGCTTCGTCTGCTGTTGTGATTGAAAACGCCGTTTCCCTGTCAGCGTGTCCACCCTCGGCCTGTTTCCGCGGCGATGCCTCACCTGCGGGCTGAAGGACGGGTGCACGTTCTTCGACGCCAGCGTCAGCTCTGAGGCCACGCAGGCGCTCCTCTACTGCAAAGGTCGGAGAGTGACTCTCCTCAGCGATGTGCTGGTGTCTGAGAGGATTCAGGGGGCTGAAATGTGTCGTTACAGGTCCTGGCGTTCCGGCTGTCCTGCTCCTCAGTGTGGACGCCGTGGACTGTAAGTATTCCTTTAGTCGCAACCAGGACGACACGAAACAGGGCAACAACTTAAATATGTAGCAAAAAGTAGAACTGTAGACGTCTGAATGTGGAAAAGAAGCAGAATTAAAAACTTTATTTCAAAAAAGAAAATAGACAACTCAGGATACGCGTATAAACAAGTCGTAACCTTGTTAAATCCGCCTCGTGAGTGCTCCTTAATCTTCTCCTCCTCTGGTGAACCTCAGCCTACTTCATCTTGGAGAAGAATCAGCCTCTGTCGTCTGCGCTGGAGACCAGAAGGACCATTCAGACGGAAACCCGAACCATCACCAGTGACAACTTCGGTACTTGTTATAAACTGTTGGTTTATCTGTCTGTCTGTCGTACTCCGCTCACGTCTTCCCGTCTAATGTCTCTTCTCTCACAGAGCTCCCGCTGAAGCTCATGTACCCTCCTGACTTCTCCGAGTCCTTCCTCTACGGCCTCCTCCTCGTTGTGTAAGCCTTTTCTCTCTATTGCGTTTCTTCATTTACATTGACTGCAGAGCTGCGAGCGAGTCCTAATGTCACGTCCATTTGTACTAATGGACAGCTGAGAGAAATGCACTCTTACTCTTTGCAGCTGTTGTAATCATTTTTTACCTGCTTATTTGTTTCGTTAACGACATACAATGCAGACGTGTTCGGCAGACGGACGCAAAAGCAGACAGACCTTGTAATAAGAATCCATTTCTGAAGCAGCGGTGGAATAAACGCTGGCATTAAGTTGATTGGAGTGAAAATGGAAGGCAGGACTGGGAGCGTGAATGTCAATACTTTGCACAAAGAAGCTGCAGAGGGGTGAAAGAGGACGTGAATGTTATTAAATTGTTTAAATGTGTGAAAGAACGAGTAAGAGGGAGAGGGATAAACATTTGGATAAACATGTTGTTATATATGCATAATTAAAGTTAAAGCATGGCATTTATGAAGGTTTGCAGCAGATTTGAACACTAGAAATGGGAATTAACAAATAAAACACATGAAAACTGCATAAAACACAAAGAGGATTAGTTAAAGAGGATGAGTTAAATATTACAAAAAATACTCAAAACATCACAAAACATTAGAAAGAATAGAAATAACATGTTTAATATTTTACATTCTAAGAATGTGCGAACGTTCCTGAGCATTCATGTGTTTTCATTTGAAAGTGAAGTTGTGTCTGAAACTGACCAGGAATGAGACAAGGAGTAGGAAGGTTGGAGGGGGCGGGCTCACAGCTGATTGGCTGAACAGGCTGATTAATTCATGAGACACAGGTGAGGACATAGCCGCTGCTTTACCATGGGACCAGTTTGCATAAAGCTGATAAGATGGTATGTGTGGAAGACGGAAGACCTACTTTTAATCCTTTATTTGACACTCAGCAAACAAGAGTTGCAGTGAGGGATGATCGGAGTTCACTGAAGGAGCCGCAATTGGCCGCAGAAGTCTTGTGATTAAAAGCGGTTAATAAAAATCCATTCATCTTTTTTTTCTTAGGCAAAATTAAAAATCTCGTTTATCAAATTAAAACTCCACATTTATGTAGAAAATACATTTTTCAGTCTCTCCCCGAACTTAATTGTGATTTTCTTTTTCTTACTTAGTTTCTTACCAACACAGGACAGTTTCAGTAAAGCTCTTTAAAAGAAGGCCACGTGTGTGTGGTACGAATTCAGCAGGACGTGCACAAGGTCAATGTGAAATGGCTGCTGCAAACCACAAAACTCTGGACTAGAAGAAGAGAACCTTCTGAACAGAGATGCTTCTTCTCCAGCGGCAGCTCTCCGGGCGAGCAGGCGGTTACGGAGGAGTTCAGGTTGGACTGGGACTGGGTGCTGGTGGGGTCGGAGCAGGTCGTCGTGGCACGGCTCGACGGCAGAGGGGCTGGGTTCCGAGGTCAAAGGTAAACTCTGTAGTTTGACGAGCTCCACTTGGCCTTGGTCTTTCCTCACCCGATGATTGCCGTCCGTCACCTTCCAGGGTGTCACAGCAGCTTCACCAGCAGCTCGGCACCGTGGACGTAGAGGACCAGATAGCCGCTCTGGAGTACGCACCCCCTTTCTATTCATTCCTGTTTAGTGAGCAATTGTGACTTCATAACTGACACGTGTGTGTTTCCGCTATTTAACAATGTGTGACTGATTAGTTTCTGCCAGCATTTCTTTTTTGTAAATGTTCATGTTAACACCTTCTATATTTCTCTCTTGTGTCGCAGGTATCTGGTGAAGCTGCCGTTCATCGATCCCACTCGCGTTGGAGTGTTTGGGGAGGTCGGTTAATAGATTCACTCTTGATTTTCCGTCTGAATAAATGACTCGTTCGAGTGAACTCCAGGTGAAACCTGTTCCTGTGAATATTTCCGCCCCGGAACAGGACTATGGCGGCTACCTGACGCTGATGATGATCAAGTCCACAGAGAGGACCATCAGATGTGCTGCAGCTCAGGCTCCTGTCGTCGACTGGACCATGTTTGGTGAGCATCCCTTTTATTGGAAACGATGTCTTGATTTTAAGACATCGACCCACCTACGTTCATTGAGATAAGATAAGATAAGATAAAATAAAATAAGCCTTACTTGACCCACATTTACGGCATTACAGAACCAAAGTCCCACAGTAGGAGAGACAAATAGTAAAGCAGTATTTGTAGGTTTAACCCTCGGAGGTCAAAGGGTATCTTCCTGATACTGACCACTTTATTCAATTTATTACAAAGGAACTTGCAAAGATCCCAATAACCAAGTGTTTCATTCACAAAATACTCATAATAATAATGTACAAACTGAGCTCTGTTTTGTTTTGGTGTTTGAAACTGATTTAACCACAAAAGTAGTGGAATCTATGAATATTCTAATAATAATAATAATAATCCTGAATCCAGTGATATTAGTGGTTGATCTCAAATTTTGATTGTTTATTTATACATGTTTCTTCTGAGTGTTTCTGCTTGTTTTCCTTCCAGCTTCGGCGTTCTCAGAGAGATACTTCGGTTCCCCTTCGACTGACGAGAGCAGATACCAAGTGAGAACACAAACACTCAAACTGGTTTCCTTCTGTCCACGTTTTTTCTGGTGGCGTTAAAAAAGCGGCAGCAGAGACTGTAGCTCAATCTACAGCAGCACCGAGGTCATCACGCTTCTCACATGCATTCACCAGCAGATGACCTGACACATCACATCTGACATGTCCTTTCCTGGCAGCACTTTTCCTCTTCCACGTCAGGTCACCGTCTTCACGTTCCATACTTCTGTTCACAAACAAAACCATCCGTACCTCCAGCAAACTGCAAAAAATCTCATCCTACGGGCAAAGAAAAACACGCTATTGTCCTCCAAGAAGGTTGCGATGTATTTTTCTCCTAAGTCGGTTGCCCATATCTGGGCCAGCTATTTCTGTGGCGCTTACAGCAAGGTGGTGGTGGCGGCGGCAGTGTTTTAAATGACATCCAAAGATGGGAAATGTGGCGCCATCTGATCAGACTACAATCAGCAGGACATCAATTCCATCCTCCGGGGGCCGAGAGAGATGGATAGGTGGGAGGAGAAAAAAAAAAAAAAGGTGTGGGGTGGGGTTATGAAATGTCCACTCACTGATTGGTGCTGACTGACTGTGGCTGGAAAAAATGTTCACAGATCGAATCCCAGCTGGGACCGTTGACGCGATGAGTGTGAGAGATTGAGACACCCTCTAATGGAACAGCCTCCATCCAGCCTCCCCCCAGCAATAAATCTAAACGCAATGTGGAGACAAATACAAGACACTCGCCACTTCTTCTTTTTTTTTTTTTTTGAAGTTAGATGTTGTTTTCTCTGTGGATTTTCACTTCCAGCCAGCCCGCTCCAGTCTGCAAAGGCCAAGTCGTTTTCCAAATGTCCCTCAGTGACCTTTTCAGCACCTATTTCCCTTTTCCCCCCACAGCCTTGTTTGAGTTTCACCAGCAAATACTTCTCTCAGTCTTATTTGAAATACTCATCAATGGTGGAAGGTACATTTCCTCGTACTTCAGCTGCCATTTTTGATTTGTACCCGAGTATTCCTATTTCATGCTGCGTTATAGCTCCTCTACCACCAGCACGCTGAATCCTCTGCAGCGCTGAACGAAGTGTATATTTAATTTACCTTGAATCCAGTGGGATCCCAAACTGACATCAATCAAAAGAAACTTTCTAGAAAAGTCAGCGAGTACGTTCCGTAGCAACAAGATGATTGAGAGGATCATAAGACAAGGAAAGATGTACACACACATACAGTACCTTTGTGGGGGGTTTTTACCAGTCCAAAGAGTCAAAGCGCAACAACTTGAAACGGTCTGGTTCACACAGACCCCAACATCACATAAACCACTGTCGTTTCCACAGCAACGGAGTATAGGCAGAAGAAAACGTTGACGGCAACGGCAGCTCAAATACTATTAGATTTTGTTTATTCTGCAACAACTAAAGAAGAACCACTAAATAACACACAAGAATCTATTTTTGTATTTTACTTATTTCCTGTATATGTGACGTTTCACTGCCGGTGTAACAAGTTGTGCGGTGGATGGATGTTAGAAAAGTTAACCAGGAGCCGAACGACGTGTGCATGAAATGGTTTAACACACAGCTGCCAGCCAATCAGAAAATTGTAATGCACATTTCATACCTGGCCTGACCGTCTCAGAGCCCTATCCTTGAAATAATTTGTGCCTTTGTGTTTGTCCAGGCGTCCAAAGTCTTGCCCAACATGAAAGGTCTGCAGGGAGGCACTCTGTTTCTTGCCCACGGCACCGCTGATGGTACACCTGCTCTATTTTTCACTTTCACTGCAAAGCCAAATGTCATTTTCATAGTAACCGCTGTGGTGTGTTATTAAAATGTAGGCGCGCCCTTTTGGAATGAACCTCGGAGCTCTCCCCCCAAACACAGATGACACTTTGAATAGCACGTTTCATATTTCTCTCCGCAGCCAACGTTCACTTCCAGCACTCGGCCGAGCTCATCAAACACTTGATAAAGATCGGAGCCAACTACACCATGCAGGTGAGTGCTCCTCTGAAGGAAATGAAGGAATGAAAGTAAACACTTACTTTAGAAGATTGTTTGATAAGTGTCCTGAATCTCATTAACATATTTATGGGTAGAATGTTGTCACACACTTTCTACCTCTGCATGTATACACATGTGTAATACACGGAAAAGCTGCGTTTCTATGGAGGAAAGAAAGAATGAGAAAATCACAGATGCAAATGAGACAATGAGGATCCAGGAGTAGACTTTCAAAATAAAAACCCTTCTACCCTTCATAAGAAAAGTACCAATAACAACAAATACATTTTACAAATATATTCCGAGACTTAAAATAGTGTTCAGTGTGTTGAATTGTTTCGCCACAGCTCATTGTTCAAACCTGAGATCGATGAAATACAAAAGGACTTTTCCTGGTCTAATGAGTTGACAATGAGGCAGACGGCGACAAACAACCCGACCAGACATTGGTTTAATTTCTCAGACTTCCTGCCCTCAATAAAACTCTGTTTCTTTTATTATTTTCGGGGCAGATCTACCCAGACGAGGGACATTTCCTGTCAAGGCGCAGCAGGATTCAGCTGACGCACTCCTTAATTGGTTATTTTAGAGGATGTCTGCTCGACGTGTCGTCGTTACTCGACCAACAAAGGGAGGACGAGTGAGGGGGGATCCAAACACTGTCTGTGTGTATCAGTTTGTGTGTGACTGTTTATCATATGTTCCCCAGTAGAGTGACTGTTTTCTACTTGTAGAATTTGATGGACAAATCAAACTTCTTTGTATTATATCCCACTTGTTCTTAATGCTCTCCACCTCAGTAGAACAAACCTCGTACAGCCATATCTGATGCTTTGAAAAAGTCTAAGGGTGTAATGGGGTCATTCCGAGAGGTTATCAGTGTCTGGAAGTGATGGTCGACTCTTTTCTTTCCTGACAGAAAATGAGAAAAGGCCTTGTGCAGGTAGTAGCTCTCCTTATGACAAATGTCTGTTGGTTCAGTCGACAAGCAGCAGAGGTTTCAAACCAACTCCTGCTGATGTAAATATAGTGTTTATGGAGTTTGTTTGTTTGTTTTTTTAACTGCTGTCAAATCCTGATTTGTGCCTTTTTTTGCAGCTGTGTCCTGCCCACCTACAAACTCATGAGCAAAACAAGGTTAAAACTGGAAATGCAAAAGTCGCTTCAATTCTTTTTAAAAACACGTTTAAAAAACGTTTTTCAGTCTGCCTGATTGTATCTATAAGGTCTTGAGCAATATTTTGCGATAAAAACTGAATTTGGCAATTTTTATTGTATTGGTATTTTTGCTTATTTTTCCATAAAGCTCTGCAATATTTTGTGGAAAAAAACTTATGAAAAAGTTGAAAAACAAAAATATGTTTGTGTAATTGTGCTAATGCAAAGGAAATTAGCATTTCCTTCTCAGAACAAGTGTGGACACCCTAGTTTTCTGGTGGTTTTATGCTGCCACCTTCTGGTTTGGAGTGTGAAACCTGCTTCAAACTATCTTTAAAAGACCCCGCACATATGAATTGAAACTTAAATAAACACACAAAAAAATGATGATTCCTTGTCATACAGTTTGTGAGGCTTTCCGGCCCCGCCTCCTAAAACGAGACACTCAAACAATGAATGGGAAAGCAAATAGATTTCTCTGCAGCTCATACATTGAAGAAACCTGGGAAAAAAATGTCTGGAGGCGACTTTTACTGAAGAAAACAATATAAAGGAAATAAATAACCTTGTCACAGTTGAATTTCTGCTCATGCGGAAATGGTTTAAAACTTGCCAGCTGCCATTTTTATGTTTTAATCATTTCTGTGTAAAAAAGAAAGGAAAAAAAAAGCGATAATGGAGGACAGAAGCACTTATTGAATATTTGCTTGTTGAACTCATTTCAGACTATGGTTTTGATGCATTAAATTTAAGTGCAATTTGTTCTTGTGTTCACCACCGAGTGTGTGCATTTCCATCTGCTTAAAAACATGTTTTTTGCTGTTTCGCCAAGCTCACAGGTTGTAGAGTTCTCCATAAAACATTGCAATAAAAGGATGCCATAAACATCATGGCAAAACAGTTGGCAGAGAGCATTCCCACTGTGATTATGGGTGTGAGAGGGATTCAGCCCATTACTGTCGGCGGCGCAGAAACGCCATTAATCACAGTCAAGAATGTCTTCTGCTCCGGTTGAGACAAGAGGAGCCAGCTCGAGTTCAGGGTATCAAGTCTAATTTTCACACAGCTCTTAAGGACTTGAGAATCAAAACATGAGCGCATAAGTGTGCTGGTGACATCTCCCTGAGGGTACAAGGGAATGGATGAATTGGGGTGAGGCTGGCGACTGGTTGCCGTGTCGACCATCTTGGTGTGACATGACGACTCTTCTAATGGATTTAAATTTGTTGGACTGTCGCAACACCTCAGCAGAGATGTTTTCTCCATCACTCTTTGGGCATGTCCACACAGAGACGACTACACGTTTTTTTTTATCGTTTTGTCCACATGGAACCGGCTCACCGGTTGGTCTCGGGAGCCTGAATACGATCATCACGCCACCATAGTGTTTCTGTGTGTGTAATCCACACACGTCATTCCTGAAGCAATGACACATAAACCCCACGTCTAATTTAACCCAAACTCCACCTACAACAACAACAATGCAACAAACGGTGGCATTGGTTCTGCAGAAGCGACTGAACGTCGTGTCTTCTCGTCAGTGCACGCACGTGTCTCCTTTAAATCCTGATTCGTATTCGCAGCCACCTTCTTCCTGTCCATGCTCCAGGGCGTGTTGATGTGTTACAGCGCAACTCACAGGCCTGGCAGACATATTACAGCATTTTTCAGTAGTTTTGTGTGGACACACTCTTCTTGAGACGATTCTGGTTTTGTCTGTGTGGACATGGCCTTAGTGTTTCTCAGATTTGGACTCTTTTTCTCCGGATGGAAGCGTAGGTGAAGGATGAGTTCAACTAATTGTCATTTTTGTCTGTTTCAAGAGTAAACAATGATGATACTATATACTTGGGAGTCATGTGTGGCGTTTTTTGAAGCGTTTGACGTGAATTCACAAAGAAGCAAAGACGTGATTTCAATATCACTCGACAGCTTATGAGCGGTGAATAAAAGAACCGTTTATGACAAACGGTGTGAAATACATTTGTCTGTTTCTGTCCTTGATGACCTTTCATAAATCCCCTCTCTGCACCGCCTTCATTCTACTCAAAATTAATCACATCCAACCCAATTACAGAGCCAGTACGAAGGTCTCATCCACCGAGGCAGCGAAGGCTCCAGCAGCATCTTCAGGTCAAGTTTCGCTCACCAGCTGATCCCTTTATTTTGCAGTTTGCATTGTAACAAGAAAAGCTGTGAATTCTGTTTATATTGCGTTTTCATATTTTCAAAACCAAACTGAGATTTCTTCTTGTCTTGTCAAGCCAGAGAGGGCGAGGGACGCTTTGCTTTCCAAGTCTTCTTCAAAGTCATACCCACTCTAACTGTGACTGGAGCAGTTTCAAAATCAACTTTAATCGATGAGAAACAATTATGAATCTAATTTTATATTTGGGTTGACAGCAGAAATGTCGTGGTTCTGATCCTGCATACTTTTTTTAAAATTAGTCTTTACTGCCATCTTGTGCTGAAATCCCTACAACTCACCCCAGAGTGTAAATGAGATTTCTCCTGAACTGGCGGTCTGATTTCAGTCATTTATACGTGATTTTCACTAAAGAGCTACAAATTCTGTCACTGCTTATACTTTAAAACATGAGTGCACCAAACAACGGTGAGTGTAAACAGCTTTATTATTAAAGAAGAAGATTATAAAAGAAGACAAAGACACGTTCTCTTCCAAAGGAGACATTTTTCAATAAAAAACCAAACACCATGGGATTGAGCTCTCGCAAACTGCCGTCAGCAGTGATATTAGTGTTTGCAGGTGGACGACATACACAGACAGAACACACGGCATCGAGGAAATCATTGAAAAACCCTATAATCTCTCTTTAATTCAGGCTCGACCTTAGAATTTAATACTCCTCACCCTCCTCGTCATCTTCCAGCGAGTCGATGCCCACCTCCTCATAATCCTTCTCGAGGGCCGCCATGTCCTCTCTGGCCTCTGAGAACTCTCCCTCCTCCATTCCCTCTCCAACATACCAGTGCACAAAGGCCCTCTTGGCGTACATCAGGTCGAACTTATGGTCCAGGCGAGCCCAGGCCTCGGCGATGGCGGTGGTGTTGCTCAGCATGCACACGGCTCTCTGCACCTTGGCCAGGTCTCCTCCAGGAACCACGGTTGGCGGCTGGTAGTTGATGCCCACCTTGAAGCCAGTGGGGCACCAGTCCACAAACTGGATGGTGCGTTTGGTCTTGATGTTGCTGATCGCCGTGTTGACGTCTTTGGGCACCACGTCGCCCCGGTACAGCAGGCAGCAGGCCATGTACTTGCCGTGACGCGGGTCGCATTTCACCATCTGATTGGCCGGCTCGAAGCAGGAGTTGGTGATCTCGGCCACGGTTAGCTGCTCGTGATAGGCCTTCTCCGCTGAGATGACGGGGGCGTAGGTGGCCAGAGGGAAGTGGATACGCGGATAGGGCACCAGGTTGGTCTGGAACTCTGTCAGGTCCACGTTCAAGGCGCCGTCGAAACGCAGGGAGGCCGTGATGGAGGACACGATCTGGCTGATGAGGCGATTGAGGTTGGTGTAGGACGGACGCTCGATGTCCAGGTTCCGGCGGCAGATGTCATAGATGGCCTCGTTGTCCACCATGAAGGCGCAGTCGGAGTGCTCCAGGGTGGTGTGGGTGGTCAGGATGGAGTTGTACGGCTCCACCACGGCCGTGGACACCTGAGGAGCTGGGTAGATGGCAAACTCCAGCTTGGACTTCTTGCCAAAGTCTACCGACAGACGCTCCATCAGCAGAGAGGTGAAGCCAGAGCCGGTTCCTCCTCCAAAGGAGTGGAAGACCAGGAAGCCCTGAAGACCCGTGCACTGGTCAGACTAACGGAGAGAAAAACAAGAGAGTGTGTTGGTATAAAACATATTTTTGGTTGAGCTGAACAAGAACGAGTGCTGCTGGGTGAAAGAATCTTTCATTTGAAGTGGTGGTGGTTTAAAGTCTCCTCCTGGAAAGCGACAAATCACCCGGTGCTCCAGAGCTCAGTCCACTTCAGACAGCATGACTAACGACCTCCTCGGGGCGCTGTGAGATTGCTTTAAAGCGTGCTGTCATCAATACTGGCTACAGACGAAAAAAAAAACCTTTGGCTACCTGGAGCCAAACGTACCAGTTTGCGGATCCGGTCGAGCACGGCGTCGATGTGCTCCTTGCCGACGGTGTAGTGACCCCGGGCGTAGTTGTTGGCGGCGTCCTCCTTCCCTGAGATCAGCTGCTCGGGGTGGAAGAGCTGGCGGTATGTTCCCATCCGGACCTCATCTGAAGAAAGAAGGAAATCACTGTCTGAGTGTGTCTGCCTTAGGTAGGCCTTGGTTCTGGTTTCACACTGGATAAATACCAGCGGACCAATGACCCACTGACGCTCTGTCCTCATTACTGATGTCTGCTGCGTCTCCCTGCAGCGGACATCGATCGGCTGTCAGGAGATGTGACGTGACGTAGCACAGTTTACCACTTAGCAAAGAAGGCTAATGAATAAACACATCGTGACAACCATGCTGTAACGGCGTTACAACCAGCAGCAGCAACGTCATGGACAATATGGAGCCCAGTTTGGTTATCTGTGATTCAGACGAATGTAGAGGGTTGAGCGGCAGGAACATGGGAGATGACTGCTAGCTATGCTGCGGTCATGGCTCCGCAGGTCCCGCTACTCATGTTTTCTTCCCGTATTTCTTCTTCGTGCCCCTTATTCACGATGACCATCTTTCCTTCATGAAGTTACTCTGTGAGGTTTTTCTAGCTACCTCTCCTTCAACGCTCTTGACCTTAAAAACACCTTTGACGTGGATCAGAATCTGCAACATACGCTCAAAAACCACAAGACTCACCAATCACAGTGGGCTCCAAGTCGACAAAGATGGCGCGGGGGACGTACTTCCCCGTGCCGGTTTCGCTGAAGAAGGTGGTGAAGGAGTCGTCGCCCTGACCTGCAGGCTTGCTGGTGGGCATCTGTCCGTCGGGCTGGATGCCGTGCTCCAGGCAGTACAGCTCCCAGCACGTGTTGCCCATCTGGACACCGGCCTGGCCGACGTGGACAGAGATACACTCGCGCTGCGGAGGAGGAGAGAAGATCAGTGTTGACAAATCAATGGGCTCCACAATCTGACAATTTGCAGATGTCTGTCTATAAATGCACCAAAAAATTAAACGTTGCAGCATCTTCGCCAGGAGGATGTAACACCTCATTAGCAGAGTCATGTCAGCACGTCTCCAGGGGCCAGAGGGCCTCCACACCCTGCTCAAGTATTTCTAGCTCATTGTAAAAACATGTGGGTGGAGGTGGAGAAGCAGCGAGAATTGCTGGTTACAGAAGCAAGTCAGGTCTCATCGTTTGGCCCTGAGGCAAGCGGAGAAGGTGCTTCCAATAAGTGACGATGAAATTCAGTTTCAGCTGCCGATCCCTTCGCGCTTGTCACTGCTGCTGACGGATGGAGGACAACGAGCGCCAGTGCTTGAACTTTGACCTCATTTTTAGAGCAAACAAGTGAAGTATTTGTGTTGTTGTGAAATTCCTGGCATATCTCTCTCGGAATGGAACGAGGCCACGCTGGTCGTACGTCTACTTTTGTTTTGTATTTTGATCCCATAGACTTCCCCCCCCTCTCCCGCCCCAAAAAGCCTGTGATACAGGCAGAGGAGGGGCCTCACAGACACTGGAGCTGCCAAGTATGGCGATGGCAGCTCAGCAGACAGCTATTTTGAGTGAGGTGTCACACAAGCCAGACGGCGTCCACCACCGGCGAGCCGCACACCGACAGGCTCCGCGCTCTCTTCCTGTTAGCTCTGTCCATGTCGCCACATGGGCTCTTGTTGACACAGCACACAACCAGTGAACTTTCTAGACAAACTAACGCTTCCCGTGTCTCATCCCAGCTTGTCGTGACGTCACATCGGACTCGGGGGGGGGACACATCCAGCTGTTGTACCCCTCAAGACACAAAAGCGAATCTGCAAAAAACATCATGTGGCTCGTCGTCGAAGGAACCACACTTATATAACCCAACCGTGTGATCGGCCACAAGATGATAACGATCCTCTCTGAGGGGAAGAGGCCTCGCCACATGATCGTTTGAGCAAACAGGAAGCCTCACTCGCTTTCTTTTCTCGGCTTTCCCAACATCCTGCACATATTACAACACCCTCCACCAGGGCGGCAAAGTCAGAAGGTCAATGTCCTGGACCGAATGCTGAAGAATAAGACTTTAATTCTCATGTTGATCTGGGGGAAGGGGGGGT
>CAAKHB010003607.1:316261-332224 GCA_901007665.1 Aeoliscus strigatus
GGTTAGGGTTAGGTTAGGGTTAGGGTTAGGGTTGGGGTTGGGGTTAGGGTTGGGGTTAGGGTTGGGGTGGGGGGGGGGGGGGGGGGGGGGGGGGTGGGGGTGGGGGTGGGGGGGGGGGGGGAAGGGGGGGGTGGGGGGGGGGGGGGGGGGGTTCTGTCATGTGCACATAGTTAACATAGTTTCCTGTTTGAGAACGACTTCCTGGCTGGCGGGAACAAGCAGATAATGTAAAACGCACAAGTGATCCCTGGAAGCCACATCAGCATTCCCAAGCAGGCGGGCAAACAGAGAGTCCTCCAGTGCCCATATGGAAACAGTTAACCTTCACTGGGGAGGGAATCTGACTGCGTGTTTCCACTCGACTTCCATTTTTTCCACCATTTCCAGCATGTGAAAAGTGATCTTATGTGCTGAAACAATTCAGAGCTTTAGCTTTCAGCTATTTAATATACTGTAGATATAGATAGATGGATAGATGGATAGATAGATAGATAGATAGATAGATAGATAGATAGATAGATAGATAGATAGATAGATAGATAGATAGATAGATAGATAGATAGATAGATAGATAGATAGATAGATAGACCGTAAAAAGCAAAACCAAACATAGTAAATAGTAATAATGAGAAGGGAAAACTCACCATTCTGCTGGTTTAATGGTCCTTGTAAGCAGAAAAAAGCGCAAACTAGTTGATTCTCACAGGGCACCTATAATGAGATCTGTGAGTGGAGGAGTCCCATCTGTGTGGACACACACTCTTTTATAACTGCTGTGCGGGAGGAGGAGGAGGAGGAAGAAGAGGTGGAGCCAGCAGCAGCTGCAACTAGTTGGATTCATATAATTATATATATACATAGTTATATATAATGTACTTCCTGATGGAACTTTTCAGAATAAAAGGACCCAGTTGGGACTGTGTGTCACATTTTATTTGACGACAACACACCAAAAACACATGCTATTGTTGTGTGTAGTCAACAAACTGTTAAAACAGAACATGGTAATAATTCTGCATAGATGTTTTCAAAAGGTGCATAAATTATGTTAGGCAGATTTGCAGCCAGCAGGGGCGCCCTCATCCTGTAAGTGCTGGAAACAAAGACTGAAACTCACCAAAAACATACCGATAAAACATACCAATAACAACAGAGAATAGAAATACTGAATTAGCCTTTAAATGAATCTATTTCCGGTTTGAACATCTCATATCTGCATATTTTATCCATAGAGGTTTGCAAAAACCTTATTTAGATTATTTATCTAATACTTACTTTAATAAATCGAACATTTTAGCAATTTCTCTCTGTAGTTTAGTTGTTACTTTTTTTCCTTTGACTTGTTGCTGTTACTGGCGTTGTCGTTGGAAGCCACTAGATGGCGCCATGGTCCTTTAAATGCTGGAAACCAATCTGACCAGCTGTTGCAGACACTGCTACCTGATGTGTTTCATTACAGACACTCTCAGATATGGTTTGGTAATTGTAATAATGTGTTGCATTGTCTTTTTAAGACTTTCTGTTGTTGCCTGTCTTTTGTTTGTTCTGAAACGTATCAGTTGATCAAGTTTGTGCAGTAAAACAGGATTGAACCCGAGAAATCAACACAAAAAAAGTCATGTTGTAATGAATCACATCCCATATTCAATCATATTTTACATTTATAGCAGTTTTGGGTTCATGAGAAGTTCTGACGTCACTAACTGATCCCATTCAATCGTTGTGCCTCTCTGTTTGTGTCCATCACTCACCACCATCTCAGCAGGCCTTCAGCTGTGAATCCTCATAATCCTCAAACAAACCGCCCCTCAGTCACCCAGAGCCTGGAGCTCCGTCCCCTCAACTGCCCATTCCCCCTTCAAATGCATCTTTTACAGATAGTCTACAGATCGACGGTTGATGGCGACCTTTTTCAAGTGTTGTTTCTCAGCCAATTCGCTTCAGAGGCATTTGTCCTCTCACTGGTGACATGGCACACTCTGTGTGGCTCCTCTGTGTCTTTTGCTCTTGGAAATTAGAAATCTGTTGTGAGAACATTGCAGATGTCTTTGAATTAAGAACTGAGGTGAGGTGTGGAACAAAGTTTGATTGTAGATGTGATATAGATGTTTTCCATGAACCTCAGTTGTACTCAGGGAGTTGATGCTTTCTCTCTCTTTTAAACATAGCCGGTGCAGAAATGGCATTCTACTGCAGTTGAACTGTATTCTATGTACAGCACTGATTATTTTATTCTATTTTATTGTTGTGTGCAATGTTTTAAATCTCTGGGAGTTGTATGAACATGACGTTTCAGCCTCCTGCAGACAGATGGCGCTACTTCCTCAAATAAAACGGCAGTCGACGCTGAAGTATTTTCAGAAGCTGCCTTGCTCTGCAGGTCTCTGTGTATTTGTGTATTCAGAAGGAGAATTGAGTCCCTGACCCTGACACACACACACATCACAGAATATTCCAGAGGGACGACGGGAGACTGAAATGAGATGTTGTACTTGTTCCGTATCCTGATTGACTAAGCACATGAATATTACCAGTAGATCCATTTCTAATCACAACAAGCATCAATGCACTTGATCAGTAATCTGTAATAATCTGGAATGGATTACATGTTGAAAGTGAACGTGGGGGTGGATGGGGGGGGTCTGCCGCCTATAAACCCATCAGCCCTGGTCTTGATGCTCGGGGTCTCTGGGCTGCTGGTGATAAGGGTTAATCTGTACTGAAGCTGGGTGGATGCTGAGATCAAAGACCGGGGTCAGCGCCTCTGAAAATCCCAACACGTCGAGCTCTTGAGATCAAATATTTGATGCTCCTGTGTGGCCGCAAGCAGCCCGAGGGGACGCCGGGCTCCAGGGGCCCCACAAACAACCTGTTTGTTGACAGGAAGAGACAATCAGGAAGAGCTGTGTGTCATGTCCCTGTAAAACACTCACACAAGGACTTTAAAGGACGTCACATCTGTCAGATTTCTACATTCTCACGGTCTCGTCTCATCTTCGGACTCAAGAAACTTCCATTGCTGTAACATTATCCTAAACTATGATTGGCTATCTGTGTAGGACAGGTCAACTAACCTTTGCTGATATGTGCAGGTCAGTGTTGAACCTGGGAGGTAGTGGAGTCTGACTGAACAAAGTTTTAAAGAAAGATGAAAAGTTCATTTTCCCCTGTCTTTGTTCGGTCAACATCTCACCTTTCCAGCAAACCTGTCGTCATGGTTTGGCTCCTGTCAACGATTTTGAAAGTTTAAAGGACATTTACATTTACGTTTAATGTACTTGCTGCAAAGGTAAACATCACATTAGTTGTGTCACTGACTCACTAACATTGTGCTGCGTCTTGATAAGTGAATATTTCTACGTTATTTGAGGTGTACCATTGTCATACAGACATAGTCGTTTTGTATCTGATCATGCACACTCTCCTCCTGTCAATCAGCATCATCACTGGAATAAATTGGATGCTTCTCAGATACTGTTATTGATTCATTTCTATCTCCGCCGGCCACACTGGAGCATCGAACAGCCTCCTCTATTGATCCGCAGCCCTATTAAAACCTTCTCGGGAACATCATTCTATTTTTTTATGAGACCTTTTCCAAATCGGAACATTGATTCTTTCTGGCAGATTGAAGATACTGCAGAAAAGTCAGCTGGGATAATTACAGATGATTTCATTTCTGTCTGATCTGATATTGAAATGTTATCACTGTTTACTGAGAACGATGGTCTTTAAAGGTAAAAAAAAAAAAAACGAAGTGGTGCCTCTTGGTTGTATTTGATTGTGTTTAGCGGCTTCATCCTTTCCCTGTGTTTGACGTTTCCTCCTGCAGATGCTGACGGCGAACCGTGGCAGAGACACACATGCTTAATGCCAAATGTGACCGAAGGGCTGCGTAAATGTCAGGCAGCCAGTGGCCACGGAGCGGTGGGTTGGTGCAGCTATGTGAGGACTAGATATCCCACATCCCCTTATCCCTTCTTCATCACCACCTGTTGCAGAAGCGCAGCCTCCTGCCTTATCGCTGAAATGAAGCCTCAAACTGCTGCTCAAAGGTTCGTCAGGCGCTTTAGAAAAGTTATTATTATCAGCATTATCAGACAGGTGACTAAGCACACACCGTCCTCACACTAGCAGTTTAAAACATACACGTTTGCCTGTTTATGCTGTAGAAATCAGCCTGTAATGTATTTGCTTCATTTGTCCATCTACTAAACTGGTTTGACCTTTGACCTCCACACACGTGTGGGTTAATGGCATGTGCATGATGTGTTTTAACACAGAAACAGACAGTGGGCAGTGGACAATCAGTGCAAGTCTATCACAGAACAGGGCTGAGGCGCTGGAATCCTTTGGAATTATTTTCCAATGTGAAGCAGAAACGAAAGCTCCAGCAGACATTTTAACAGGAGGCTCACGACGATGCCACCACGATTTTATGGTTTCTACCATTTCTACCATTTTCTACCATCTCCCATTTTAACCATTTAAATCTGTAGGGCTGTAATTTAATGTAAATTGTGTTGGGTACACATCCACATATTTGTATGTTATTGTTAATTTTGTTTTCACGTCATTAGTATTATTAATGTAGTTTATATTATTCAAATACAAATATATAAAATATGAAATATTTCAGATTGGCAGTATTTTTATTTTCATTTTTTTTGCCTCAGGGGTAAATTTCGTTGTGTTGAGTTACGTGCAACCTGAAAAAAAAATCATCCAGTCCAGCAGATGTAAAGGTCATTTGTTTAATAAAACATGGACAATGACGACACAACATACTATATTTATATTAACCTCCATATGACTGCTATACAATGGAATTGAAGAACGCCTCTGATCGCATGACAGGCTGAGCAGAGGAAGAGAAGTCCAATATTTTGGCCTGACTTCCCATAAAAATTCAAATCAAATAACCTAAATTGCACAGGGGCGCTAAATCAGCTGTTCACACTCAGTTCAACTGCACAGGAAATTCTGATTTCAAAAATCAATATCAGAGTTTTTACTTTTTTTTTGTTTTTGTTTTTAAATGCAGCGCACAGATGTGAAACCGCCGCAGGATTTAAAGTCATCATCACTGAGAAAAACACAGAAAATGCCCCAGAGTGCGCGCTCGCTCATGTCTCTAAAACGGCAACGTGTCAAGGAATAACTTATCTATTATTGCAGGCGGCGGCACTAAATCCTCCAGCTTCAAATAAAAAATCCTCTGCAGGCCCTGGATGCACATGGTGCGAAGTTCAGGCAGCTTTTCCACCAGTCTGGACAAATAGTTGGACCAGCAGTTCGAGTCTCTACCGGCGCCGCCGTCCTTCAGACACTTGATGATGCTGTTCTGCAGCTCCTCCACTTTCTTTGGTTCCTTCAGGCCATGTCGCTCTGTGGGTTCAGAGTTCACAAGCATCATTGGAAAGTCTGTCCCTGCATCTAGATTTGATCTCTGTAACTTTCAGTTCCTTTGGCACAAACCAGGAGGGAACATCTCACCGGTGACCAGAGCGAGCGTGCATATGCAGGAGAAGGTGGACACGTCCAGGTTCATCCTCTGCAGGTTGGTGGAGAACTCCACGATGCTGTCGATCCACTCCCCGAATCCCCGCAGGCACTGGAGCCGGTGCCACACGGAGCCGTCGCAGAAGATCAGCTTCCCTTCTGCTGGGTTGGATCTGAAACACCCCAGCAAGCTCAGAGAAACATCCTGAAAGCCAAGAGCGATCACCCACTGCGACCTTAGCCCGGCTTTACCTGTACGCCAGCCGTAAAACAAAGAGCTCCAGGAAAGCCGAGTAGAACAGGAGGTCCTGGTCGTGCTTGGGCAGGGAGCTGAAGCCCGGTATCTTCTGCGCCCACCCTCGAATCACCTCCATCGATTGGGTCAAGAGGTCATAAAACTGCCGCACGTGCTGAGCGTCGTCTCCAGCAGGGCTGTCTGGACTTTCTTTAAACTGTCGAGGTTCAGCAGTGGGGTCAAAGGTGACGTTGGACCGCAACAACATGAATGACAGGGCTTACTTTGGAGTAGTCGAGGCGGGAGGGTGGAGGATTGGACTCCACGTGCGCCCTGATGAGGGCGCTCAGCAGCGTGCCGACAGGGGACGACGAGTCTGGGAGAGCTTTGGGTTTTGAGGGCAGGCGACCCCGTCGACCTTTTAGACCGTCGGTCCTCACAACTGCAGAGACACATAAATACACATAATCTCACCCAAATACAATCGGAAATGAAGACCAGCAGGTGCGGTTGAAGCATCACCTGACCTTCTCGGACCATTCCCACAGCAAGGCATTTCTGGAAGCGACAGTACTGGCAGCGATTCCTCCTCCGTTTGTCCACCGGGCAGCTTTTGGCAGCCAAACACGCATACTTGGCATTTTTTTGGACCGTGCGCTGGAGTTTGTTGGAAAATTAAAGAGTTAGTCAGCATACAAAGTCCTGAGAAGAAGATGTTGTTGATTTTTTGTTTGTGAGAATGCAACTGAATGGTGCAAACTCCACACTCCAAAAACTAAAAATCGTACATAAATATTTGTTGTTTCTTTTTAAGACATTTTTCTCTTGATATAAGCAGAAAAATCTGTCAGAGGATTTTTTTTTTTGGCTTGTGATAAGAAAACAGCACTTGCTCCACTTGCAGATTTTTCTGCTTTTTTAAACGAAGCAGTTAAGATTATCTAAAAACAATTTACCTTTTCAGATGATGTGTGCCATGTGTATATAGATATTTAAACTACAAATTAGACATTTTGCCTGCAAATAAGACTAATAATCTTAATAAAGATTTTTCATTTTTGCAGAGCAGATTGCACTTTTCCCTTCAGATGCAGTAAAACCACTACCCTACTAACTTCATGTTATATGCATAAAAGTTTTCATTCAGTGCAATCATCTTAGAACAATAAGTCACATTTGCATGATTAGTGTCATATCTTCATGGCAGGTTCCTTGGGGTCACAGTTTCATGCTTTTCCGACACATTTGTTCCATTAAAGCACAATATTGTTCTCTGCAGAACCAAGTTCACCTTTGCCTGGAAGTTGAAATGATACCACAGAACAGCACCATCACTCCTGGTGGGGCTCTTACAATTGGGAGTTTTTTTTAAAATGATTTTTATTTGAAAATGACCAGCAGCCCTCTTGGTCCTGGGGGCCCTCGGATGCTGTATAAGGCATGCAGCAGACAGACAGGGGCGGCCCGGGTAAATACAGGGTCGTGGTCATTCATAATTTGGAGAATGCCCCCCCGGGAATCTCCTTCGAAGTGAGGAAGGGGAGCTTTTAATTCATAGCACGTTTCATACGGGACATTTGCCCTCTTAAACGTGTGTCAGGAGATCAAAACGTGCAGCTGAACCATAATCAACAGTTTAGGAGGGAACGTCCCAGTGTTTTTGGTTTTTATTTTTTGCTGCGTGTTTCAACTTTTTGCGCCAATTGCTCGTATGTTTACATCACAGATGTGGGCTGAAAACATCGCGCCCTCAGAGCAAACCTTGAAAAAACCTTTGCATCCTTCGCAGGTGCGCACTCCATAGTGCTGGCAGGCTGCGTTGTCCCCGCACACGGCGCACCGACCCTCCGCGCTCAGCGGTCCTCTGCCGGGTGCGGGTGGAGCCTGGTAGTCCATCAGGCGGTGGTGGCCGTGAGTGAGCTGGAGAGGGTGAGAGAAGCCCACACCGGGCTGCTTCCCCAGACCACGGTAGCCCAGAACCCCGGGACTGTCCACCGGCTGCTGCGCTCCGGCTGCGTCCAAGTTCATGGACACGTGGAGAGATCCGTCAAACTTCATCTGGCAGGTGGACACGCTCTGGCCGCTTTGTTGTGCGTGTTTGAGCGAAAACAACGAGAACATGGAGAGTGCGTTTTTCCTGTGCGCCGCCGCCAAATAGTCTTGACGGAAGCTGTACAGAGAGCTGGAGTCGTCCCATATGTGTCCTGGTGGGGGCTGAAAGTTGGATGCGATGGACGTGTGCGGCGACGGAGACCGGTAATAATACACCGAACCCGGAGAGGAGAGGAGTTCGTCGGACTGGTGTGCGTGATGCTGATTTGGAAACCGCGGGCATCCGTGCGCATCCTCCACTTTTACGCAGGGGCGCTCCCCTTGAATCGGCATTTGGAAGAGACACGGGGGCCTGACGTCGTACCCGGAGCTGTAGGAGTCCGCTAACGGGCCAAAGCCGGGGCCGGACGACGCAGCGGATATTTCACTGTTGGCGAGGTCCATGCTGAACTTGACAAACTCCGGGGTGAGGAAGTCGCAGCTGCGCTCCCCACCGGAGCTCTGAGACGCCGGGCTGGCGCCTTGTGGAGAGGAGCCGCACTGGGTCTGGACACATGGCATGATCACTGCAAGCATGGACGGGAAGCAAGCACACGTCATAATGCAACGCACAAACATGCAGCGCCCAAAAATCACACTGCATACCTTGAAAATACTAGTTTGCAGAGGAAGTTGCAAGTCTTACCTTAAGGTCTTGTATTCCAGAGCTTCTAAGAGTTGGTATAAATAAAACAGAAAATCACCTGCAGGCATTCCAAAGACATGGATTCCTGCCGGAACTAGCAGACAACCAGTAAATGCTCCATCCAGTGCAGGACGACTCCAAACGATCCCATTTAGCTTGCAGATGTGTGGTGGAGAGCAGAGGAAAAGACTTCTGCTGCCTTTGGTTGGACTGGCTGTCAGGGACACCCACAATGTGCTTTTGTTTACGTGGTGCGCAACAGTGTGCCCTGTTACGCACAAGCCTTGGAGGGTGGAGAATCTCTCTCTCTCTCTCTCTCTCTCTCTCTCTCTCTCTCTCTCTCTTCTCTCTCTCTGACTCCTGCTGCAATCTAGTTTATTACGATCTACTATGAGTCTACTATCAGTGTCTGTGCAACTATGCTGCTTCTGCTTTTTTTTTATTTGAAAATCGTGTCTCCCGTGAGAGACACCATTAGAACCTCCGTGTAGGGATGATTTCTATTTGCGTGCGGGTCTCCTGTGCTGTAAGAAAACGACAGCTGGTGGCTCTTCTTTCTGTAATTATTATCCTCAAGGAGAAGGATGGAGGGGAGGTGCGATTTTGCCCTCATGTCACAAAGGCGGCCCCGCCCAATACCTGAATGCGTGAATGCGATTGGACAAGTGCACCACAACCTGCGTTCTTATTGGTTGTTTGGCACGTCGCTCAATCCGGCACCACTCTGCTTCCTGGTTGTAACTGTCAAACACAGGCTAGTCTTTGAAGAGCAACCGATGCTGTCAGTCGCCGCCTTGCATCGCCCCGAGCGATTTATGTCCTCCTCAGTTTGAGAAATACTGTAAGTCAGAACATATATTGTGTCACCCGATTGTTTTGGTTTGTTAAAAAAAAAAAAAAAAACGTCGAACGTTGTTTAGCTTTGTGTGTTAGCCGATAGCTAAAAGGGCAAAACATGGCTTGTTTCCGTTGCTGGATTTTGCGAGAAGAAATTACCTTTTGTCATCTAAAGTAAATGGCATGTCGAGGTGATATGTGTTAAAAACTGCACACAAATATTACAAATAAATTCCGAAAACCTATCTAGGTATCGGATCGTATGGTATCGTACGTTTATCTGTGAGATAGAAGTGAGGTAAAAAAATGAAATCCATGTCTTCTTCTGTGGTTAAAACAATGTATTAAACTATTGACAGCAATAAATAATACTTTATACGGTGGGAATGCTGCAAACAGGAAGTCCCTTTTCCATGCTGACTCATAAGGAGTTAATTAAAAGTGGAGGACGGCGATGTCTTTATTTGTAGGAGGTGGAGTTTCTGACTTCCATCAGTTCTGTATTTGTTTCCCCTCAATCACCTTCGCTTTACAACCTGAACAAGCCTGCTGTACTACTGCATCTGAAAAAAAAGACAACACACACACACACACACACACACACCCTGGGCACATATTTGCCATAGTTAGTCTTTTAGTCAGTTTTTAAATTCCCAGTCACAATCTAGCATGGAGCATGTTTTCGAGTTGTGTTTAACCCCTTATGAAATAATTCGCAACATAGCTATAAATTTGCATTGAATAGTAACTGGACTATTTCACGAGTTAAAAAAAATATATAAAAATTACTTTATGAGTAAATTATCCAATATTTAGAAAGAGACAATATGTCAGTTTGATCCAGCCAGTAGTGCTTGTTGACATTGTTTTGAGTCATGTGTCGTGCGACATGAACAGCCAGCCCAAGCTCTCTGTCCGAGCTATAATTATATTTCTGTCATATGATCATGGAACGCAGCTCACACCGTATTCAGGCCTGTGGAGACTTAAGGCTCCAGAACAACCAGAGGTTTTTCTGTTCGTCGGTTCCTGTTTTACAGCTCCTCCAAGGTCATTTTAAAGTGAAGAAAAATGTTAGTCCAAGTTGTAAAAGCTTACCACCGCATGAGGTTTCTTCTAGCAGTAGGTCATTTGGTTTTCCCTCACTGATTGTTGACATTTGTGCCATCTGCAGCTGTGTTTTATGAAAATGAATTGGAGGCTGTCTCAGCGTATGTCACTTCCTGGAAACCTTTATTCTGCACACAGGCGTTTGTGAGGGCAGTAACAGTACACAGTCAGTTATTAGTCACAGTACATAGTACGTTGCAGATTCCTTGGGGAAAAAAATGGGGGGGGGTTGTCATGTGTTTTTATTAAAATTATATGAATTGCTGAATAATGATAATACTGCCTATTTTGTAGAGCCAATCGATACATCTGATCATGTTTTAAATAATAACAGAGCATCACGTGTCCCCCAGCAGTCACCAGCACACACTTGACAACATATTTCTCTTCTCTTGAACTCCAGCCGGATTTGCAGCTTTCTCACACGTGTTTGCCTCCAAGTAAAATTCTCATAACACTTGATGTCTGCGCTCCCTGCTGCTCTGTAGGACCGATGGCTTTCAGGAAGGCTATGAAACGGACGGCGGTCATAGGCGGCGGGGCGGTCGCTGCGGCCTTTGGTCTGTCGCAGCTGATAGAGTACAGGAAGACGCAGGTAGGTTTGCCGCAGTCGTCGCATGTCAGATACCTGATGTCCATGTTTCACAGGTGGATTTCTTGCTGCGAGTATTTCTGGGTCCTGCACATACAAACATGGATTGGCCCTGAGCAGGCGGGCACTGACTTCAGAGGCTTGTCCTCACTTGATTTTGGAATGTGTTGTTTTATTCAGTGCTCCCCAGCGGCTGTGCAAGAAGCATCATGTCACATGTTGGCCTTGTGAAGTGTGAGGTGGTTATGTCACACAAGACAAGACTAATTTGTACGGCATTGGTGGTATTGTAATGATGGAACAATCGACTCACAGATGCTCTTGCCTCGTTTAATGTGTCACTTATAAAAGACAAGGTGTGTCTCTGTTCCTTTTTGGAGTTTGGGAACTTGACAAACCATGGGCATTAACTTTACGACAGTGAAAGACAAAGTTTTCCAAGCTGGCCACGCTGCTGTCTTAACTTAGGAATAACCACAGCTTGGCTTGAGAAGGACAAACAGCTGTGTTTGCAGCGACCTCTGACCCCACTCGGGGCCTATTTCTGGCCAGGAATTACAACTGGACTAATGTGAACTTTGTTTTGTGTCCCGGTGCGATTCTCTTGCCGTCGTCGCCCCCGTCAACCAAGCCTGGATTGGTAAGCAAGAAGACGAGCCTGATGAAATCTTATTATCTGAGCAGTAGTTTATAATCATGCATGCCTCTAATCCCAGTAATTGCGATGCTGATAAGATGAATGTCCGTCTTGTCTCCTTTCACAAGGACCAATGTCTTGAAGAAGCCTTCGGGGCTTGCGGCCAATCGGCCATTAGCACGGGCCTTTGCCGCGCCTTTCAGCGACTTAATGATTGCGCCGTCACTTCATTCTGCGGCGGCATCATCAGAAACAGACAATGATCGTATCAGCGGCTTGTTTTGCAGGTTGCAGCCGTGAATTAGTGCTGGTATTTGCAAGTCAAATGCCTCGCTGGCTTTAAAGCAGCTTGATGCAATCATGTACCTTAAAAAAAAAGAAGAAGAAGAAAAATTTCATTAGCGGGCAGGGAGGGGGGGGGTTCATTCTCTTAGCAGACGGCTGCTT
Source organism: Aeoliscus strigatus (assembly GCA_901007665.1). Taxonomy (NCBI): domain Eukaryota; kingdom Metazoa; phylum Chordata; class Actinopteri; order Syngnathiformes; family Centriscidae; genus Aeoliscus; species Aeoliscus strigatus. The sequence goes on from CAAKHB010003607.1 coordinate 328,359, forward strand.
GTGATTGGCTCTTTGATTCTCTTGCTAATGAAATAGACGGTGCTGAGAGACGATTCGTTTAGGGCAAAGATGATCTGCATGTTTCGGCAGGGAGCGACTTTCTCTGCGATGAGAAACTGGTTAATTCAGCAGCACTTCACTTCATGTAAAAGCGTTATGAGACATTACAAGCACATTAACAGGAAGATGTATGGAGTTTCCATGTCATCATGGCAGTCATGAACAAAAACAAAGTGAAATCACAGCTGACGTCTCTTCTTGACACATCACATGTTTTTATTGATTTCAACCACTTGATTATAAAATCCTAAACACTAAAATGTAACTCTACACCTACATTCACCCAGTTAAATCATTATACATAAATAATAATAACACATAAACACTTCCCATTGTGCTTCCAATGTTTCAAAATGCACTTCAAGAAAAGTGTTGCTACATTTCTGTTGATTAATTGACTCATGATTTAACATAGAATTAAATGTAGTAATTAACCCAGAGTGACAAAAAATCTGAGAATTATTCCTTTAATTGAAAGAACTGGTTTTAATTCGTGTGTGTGTGTGTGTGTGTGTGTGTATATGTGTGTATGTGTGTATGTGTGTATGTGTGTATGTGTGTGTATGTGTGTGTGTGTGTGTGTGTGTGTGTGTGTGTGTGTGTGTGACCTCCAGGCCCGCTTAGCGCACGTGGCTGCAGAGGCAGAGCTGAAAGCTCCCTTCGCGGACGAGCTTCCCTCGCGGCAGGCCCAGCTCGCCGCGCTGAAAAATGCCGAGTTTGACGTCCTGGTCGTCGGGGGCGGGGCCACGGGTGCAGGATGTGCCTTAGACGCGGTCACGCGCAGTAAGCTTCACCGTCAGCACGCCGCAGAGAACCGGCATGAAACAAGAGCCCACGTGCTCATGGGTTCTCCTGCTGTCTGTCCCTGTCAGACCTCAAGACGGCTCTGGTCGAGAGGAGCGATTTCTCTTCAGGGACGAGCAGCCGCAGCACCAAACTCATCCACGGTGGCGTTCGCTATCTCCAGAAGGCCATCATGAAATTAGACTACGAACAGGTTTCCCCCTGATCTTCTGCTTCCTCACGCTCCCCAGTCTGTGCTTCTCATGATGGTTTTCTGCGTCTAACCAGTATATGATGGTGAAGGAGGCCCTCCATGAGCGAGCCAACCTACTGGAGATCGCACCGCACCTGTCGGCGCCGCTCCCCATCATGCTTCCCGTTTACAAGTACGCCTGCTCGTCTGCGGTGATGTTTAACTGGTGACGTTACACATCTGCTGATGAGTCCCGGTGTCCGTCTTCACGTCCAAGATGGTGGCAGCTGCCTTACTACTGGGCGGGGATCAAGATGTACGACTTGGTGGCGGGAATCCAGTGCCTGAAGAGCAGCTACGTCCTGAGTAAGACCAAGGCCTTGGAGCACTTCCCCATGCTGAAGAAGGACAAGTTGGTGGGCGCCATCGTCTACTACGACGGTGGGTGGACACGCCCGCAGAGGAGTGTTAACCTCATATTTACAGACAAACGTCGGGCTGAAGAACAGGCCGTTCCCCTCGATTCATGTCTCTGTTTGCTGTAAATAGACTCGCTGCTTTTGCCCTTCGCACACGTCTTCACGTTCACTGCGATGATAAACTCAGATCGAATAATGGCGGGATTAATCATACCTACGATTAACGGCGATTGGGAAAGTCACGGCGGGTTCATCGCGAGGATTTTAACAATCGCGGCTTGTTGTGGGTTGGCGATGCAGCAGTAGTCGAGCCTGCGACGTGGTGTGGTCTGATAATAAACATGAGAACCACTTCGGGGGGAAAACATGCTTAGAAATAAGTCATTATCACTGTTGAACCTGTCGAATGTGGCTACAGAAAGAATGACTTCTACGGGTTGAAGGAATGATGGTGATATATTGATCACCTTGATCACAATATTTTTATCCACTTTTAACCAAAACAGTTTGATCAAAAAAGCAGCAGAGGCTGAGTAATGTTTGACATAAAGATATAGGGGGAAAATACTTAGATTATCTCTGTTTCCCTCCATACTACAAATAATGTGATAATCACACCTTGAAAATCTATAACAGTGGCATCCTTAATTATTGTTAAAAAAAAAACAAAAAAACCCCAACCTTTAATCCTCTTCCGGTCAGACTGAAGATGAAGATGAAATCGCGTGGACGGGCTGGTCGTGTGCCCTCTTGTTCCCCTGCGGCGGTACGAGCTGTGTGTTCGACGGAGGAGGAGAAGCGGACATATGCTGAGTGTCCATCAGAGCGTGAGGAGCATCATGCTGCGGGCTCATGCTCTTCTCCTCTTATGGCCGCCGAAATAACTTTGTGCCCTGGAGGGGGGATTTTTTTTTTTTTTATACACTATATCAATACAAACTACTGCGTTGGTTGACTGATTTCAATCTACAGGTTTTTGTTTCATGACTACAAATTCCCCTCATTATATTTTTATATGAAACATAATAAAATAAAAAAAAACACTGGCCAATTGTGGGCTGAATGTAGGCTGATGAAGAGAAGAGCATTTTCTAGGTGTATGCTTAATTTCCACCTCCCCCAGCCATCATGCGCTGGGAAGGGGGAGGGGAGAGGCGTCTTTTCTCCAATTATGCCGTCTGGAACAATCACACCCATGACATTTCCAAGTCTGACCTTCTCTCCCGGCGGTGTAGAGCACAGACGAGTGCTGTCGTCGGCGGGACTCGCGGAGCAGCAGCAGCTATTTCGCCTGCTGTCTTGGTTACGTTTCCACGCGCCGACAGTAGCAGCTCCTTTATCATCCAGACACTGGATGATGAAAGCTAGAAACCATGTGCTTGGTCAATTCATTTGAGGGATCACCGCTGCTTTGTCACTGCAAACATTTATATTTAATGACCGGCTCCAAACATTTGTATGTGTATATACGTTAACATGACTGTCTTAGAGAACTCTGTAACCATGGCAACCATCTCCATACAACGACGTGACCGTGCATTATAGTACGCTGGCATTGAAAGATGGGAGTTACATATATTCTGTGAAATGTCACTTCAGCGATTGATCATGGAAATATTTGTTCTATTTTTGTTAACTGTTGGCTGCAGGGCAACACAACGACGCGCGTATGAACCTGGCCATCGCACTCAGCGCCGCTCGGTATGGCGCCGCCGTCGCCAACTACACAGAGGTGGTTCGCCTGCTGAAGAAGAAGGACGCTGACACTGGAGCGGAGAAGGTGTGCGGCGCCCGCTGCAGGGACGTCATCACCGGTGAGTCATGCAGTCCGCCGCCGCAGTCCGCCTCCTCTGGGCGTGTCGGTCTGAAGCGACGGCACGTTGATCCGGTCGACGAAGCAGAAAGCAAACGTGTCAGTGACCAAAAAATAGTCTGAAGTCAACGCAGAATTAGGCTGTTTAATCAAGTTAGTCTACTGTACGGTTTGAACTTGTTTAAACTCACAGGACAGGAATTTGACGTCAAAGCCAAGTGTGTCATCAACGCCACGGGGCCGTTCACTGACTCCCTGAGGAAGATGGACAACCAGGAAACCAGCAACATCTGCCAGCCCAGCGCTGGCGTGCACATCGTGATCCCAGGTTACTTCAGGTGCTCACACACGCAGAAAAAGTCCATTATTTCACCTCCACGTTTTCTCCTTCTGATGATCACATCCTGCGTTGGATAAATAACATCTGACCTATTCATACAAGCGCTCGACAATCCTAATAAGTGAGCAGCACAGTGGTTCCGTTGAAGTTTCAAAGTTCAGTGACGCTTATTGAGTGAAACCCGAGGGAGCATGAGGCCTTTGAGCAGCGCCCGAAATGCCAGCCATCCAATATTTTTCCTCCCTTTTTATCATCTTC
>CAAKHB010003607.1:332244-349747 GCA_901007665.1 Aeoliscus strigatus
CTCCCAGAAACCCCCCCCCCCACACACACACACACACACACCTCTGCTGCTCCTCACACACAATCCCACTCAGTTTTAATCACTCAGAATCATCTTTCACAGCCCTGACAACATGGGACTACTGGACCCGGCCACAAGCGACGGACGGGTCATCTTCTTCCTGCCCTGGGAGAAGATGACCATCGCCGGGACGACTGACACACCCACCGGGGTGACGGCTCACCCTATTCCAGGGGAAGACGACATCAACTTCATCCTCCGGGAGGTTCGCAACTACCTCAGCCCTGACGTCGAAGGTGGTGTTGTCCTGATGCCTGACTTCCTTTTTTATTGTTGATTACAAATATGCTGAAATTCAACCTGACTTTTTTTCCGCCCCCTGCAGTCCGCCGAGGAGACGTGCTGGCAGCGTGGAGCGGCATCCGTCCCCTGGTGACGGACCCCAACTCCAAAGACACTCAGTCCATCTGCAGAAACCACATAGTCAGTGTCAGTGACAGCGGGATGGTCACGATCGCCGGTCAGCTTCGTCTTCGTGGGAGGGTTTGAGCATCAGCTGGTGTTGTTATGAAATCTCACCAGTGCACAGTGTGTGTGTGTGTGTGTGTGTGTTTCCAGGTGGGAAGTGGACGACCTACAGGTCCATGGCTGAGGAGACGCTAGATGTGGCCATCAAATCGCATGGCATCAACGCTGAGCCCTGCAAGACGGTGGGTCTGATGCTCGAGGGCGCCAAAGGCTGGACGCCGACCCTTTTCATCCGCCTGGTGCAGGACTACGGCTTGGAGAGCGAGGTGAGGTCCACCTTTTAGCCCCTGCATAGCCAAAACGCTAACATGAGCTCTTGGGATGGAGGTTGTGGTCTGTTCGCCAGCCCTGTGACAGACTTCAGATGTTTGACAGTGATCGGCAGAGGACCTTCTTCCTCTACGTCCTTGTCCAATCGCACGTTTTACAGCAGTAAAATGTTTCGGGAAGAAGCGGGGGAAGCTAATTTTGTTGTTCTAGAAACTCTAGATTCCACCCACTGCTTTCTGGAACTTCAAAACATTCCTCACATTATATTCAGCTTTGAAGCGCTTGTGCGTTTGCTCTTTTACCCGCTGTTCCTCTGTCGATCACGGAAGTACGTCACGAAGCTGGTGCACGGAGCCTATCGCGGTTCCTTTTAGCAGTCGAAACTCCCATCGCACCGCGATCCAGCAGCCTTCCCACTCACAAACGGCGTTGTCTGCCTGGACTTGCCGTGGTGGGATTATTACTTCCTTCCTTCATTCCTTCGTCTTCATTGTCCACTGGACCTCTAACTACCGCTGTCTGTGCCTTCAGCGCAGGCGGTGCGGTGCGGATGACATTAAGCTGCAGCAGCTGTAACAACGCTGACATTTCAGGCGCACAAAAGACTGGACGCACGTCGAAAAAGACCTGCACGCTGCACAATTTATCAATGGCATTAAGGGAGGCCACATTGATTTACATCAGCTGCACGTCATCTTTGCAATAATTAGTCTGTGCGTTTCCATTAAATTCAATAGAACATGGTTTGGTGGAGAAAATCTCGTAAAGTGGCCTGCGGTATCCTCATTAGAGGCTTTCTGAACCACCTCCGACGTTTGAAATAGTCCTCAAAGGTCACAGTTGATATTTGGACAGCGTTTGCCCTTTCACATGATCAGCTAGCCAGCGATGTGATTGGCAAATAACTCTCCTGTTCTCTGTAAACACAGAACACCTCATTGACAAAGTGGCGCCGTCGTTTTATCGTTCAACTCCAGGAGGTGAAATCCATCGTCAGAGCACCGGCAGCTGACGCATGTGAACATCTGCTGGGTTAAAGCGTAGTACGAGCACCCTGCACCGTTTACAGTAAAACACTGGTTTACGGCGTCTTGTGTTTTTTTTCCAACTTCTGCGTTGCCGTAGTTACATTTTGGTGGAGGTGCACCTCAGGCTGCAGACCCTGGTCATCCTGTGTCTCTGCGTAAATCTCACTCGCCATTGTTCTGTCGATTCTTGCTATCCCGTCAGATTTTGATACCACTGGTCATTACCTTTATTTTCAACCACCACTTACCTCACTGGCCTTATGTAGTACAGTAGAACATAAGTGAAATAAATCTGTTAAAGATCACACAGGACCTGCTTCATTGATTTTATAATATAATATAATATTTTATAATATTTTTTTTACATTCAACAACAACAACAAAACAGCAACCATAAACAATAAATGGTAACTGTGAGCTTCAATGATTTAAATAGCATTTAGTGCACATTTTTTCACGATTGCATGGGCTGCGAAGGTAAGAGTACACGCAATTAAGTATGTCATTCTGTGAACTTTGCATTAAAAATAAAACATTCCGTTTTACCCGTTTCGACCAAGTGCCAATTAAATCCTGAGTAGCAAAAATGTATGGGTGTGACCTAAAGACTCTGTGACGTGTTACAGCGCATGCGCAGAGTCAGGAAGTAGCAAATCTTGACGGAAAGCAAAAATCGACAGAACACCGTGTTTTTTTGTTTTGTTTTTTTACAGTTATCAGGCTGTTTTTCTTCAAGCGATAGCGAAGTCTTGTTACCGCAGCAACGTCGGAGACACCCACGCAGAGGCATAAATCGACTGTTAAATCGTTTGTCGCTAACATGTGTTCTTATGTCCGTGCGCAGGTCGCACAGCATCTGGCGTCGACGTACGGCGGGAAGGCGTTCGACGTGGCCAAGATGGCCCTGGTAACTGGGCAAAGATGGCCGATAGTCGGAAAGCGACTGGTGTCGGAGTTCCCTTACATCGAGGCCGAGGTAGGAGTAGCGTCCCGCGTCGAACGACCCTTTTCCCCCTCTGAGCGGCCGCCTCTCCTCCTCAGGTGCTGTACGCCATCAAGGAGTACGCCTGCACGGCCATTGACGTCATCGCGCGCCGGACACGCCTGGGCTTCCTGAACGTGCAGGCGGCCGACGAAGCCCTTCCACGCATCGTCCAGATCATGGGGAAGGAGCTGGACTGGAGTCAGGAGCGCAGGACGGTATGACAATTAGCACTCCATTCATCGTTTGCTTCCTCATGACAGCGGCAGCGTCCCCACCCATTATCAATTTCAAGCTGTTGTGCGAACAATGAGGGCTTAGTTTTCATGCACACGTAACTCAGCAGCTGGTCGTCATACAGCCTGAAAATAGATTTTTTTTTTCTTACACCAACAGAGCAAACCTGCTGACACTTACTTAACTATTGCGTGTTTCATAACACTCAAATTTTTGGCAGAAGAAAAGTGAAAGCTGCTATTTCCAGCTGCTGTCGGGCGGCCATGTTTGTTCTGCAGGAAACATGTGACATGTAACGACACACGTGATTTTTTTTTTCTCCTTGGGACGGCCCAATCCAGGCGGAGCTGGAGGCAGCTAAGAAGTTCTTGTACTATGAGATGGGCTACAGGTCTCGCTCCGAGCAGCTGACCAAGACGTCTGAGATCAACCTCGACAACCAGGAAGTTGCCAGGTATCTTTTATAGGATTACAAAGAATTGATGCTTCATCCAGAAAGAAATCAGACACAGGACTGAGGAGAAGGTGTCGGGGGAGTTGGATAAAACACCAGATTTATACCCTTTCATTTATTCCACGGTGCTAATTTGGAGTTAGGGGGCCAGTAAGAATTCATGATTCTCTCACTGAATGTGAAACTGACCAATGAGCATTGTCACCTGCTCATTTCACGTTCCCTTTGCAGAAAAAGGGATTCTCAAAGCTTGAAAAGTAGCCCGCAGTCATTAGTCAGCAGAAAGGTCATGTGATTTCAGTCAGTCAGAGTTGTCGCTGTGAGGTCGGTGGTTGACCTGATGTTTGCCTCCACAGGTACAAGAAACGATTCCACAAGTTTGACAAAGAGAGCAAGGGGTTCATCACCACCGTCGACGTCCAGCAAGTGTTGGAAGTGAGTGTCGTTTCCGTCATCCTCCCGCTTCCTCTCCGTCTCTCTTCCATCATCTTAACGACCCTCTGTCGCAGAGCATCAACGTCCACATCGATGAGAACGCCCTCCACGAAATCCTTAACGAGGTGGACGTCAACAAGAACGGCCAAATTGAGATCGATGAATTCCTGCAGGTACGTAAGCGACATCCGAGACTTAGAGGCACGTGTGCGTTCAAACTGACCCCAGAGCTCGTCAGAGCTTCGTTGTTCCGACAAATTGTGGAAAGCTTTGACGTTCTAAAGTGGAGTCGTCCTGCTGTTTCATGTTGGAATCAGATGCAGCACAACGTTCCCTGGCTAAAGGTACTCAAATGTGTGTTACAAAGAAAATCTACAGACAAGAAACGTGAAAATCTAAATCCTAAAAGTGTACATTTTCATGTCAGAATTTGAGGAAACGAGACGAGGAACTCTCTTGTTCGGCAGTAGCGTGGCAACAAATTGACAACAAATGATGGTTTTCTCTGACTAAAATGAAGAGCAAACGTGAAGGCTGATGAAGCTGTTGAAGTGATGAGGAAATGGAACACTCTGGAGGGGTGAAGATCTGTCCTCCAGTAGGTGTGAACCCGTCACATGGCGCGTTCACAGGCAACATCAAGCTAATTAGCAATGAGTGTGTGTGTGTGTGTGTGTGTGTGTGTGTGTGTGTGTGTGAGAGAGAGAGAGACTGTAACGGGTGCTCCCGTGTCCATCCACCACTCAATTACCTTCTCACATGACAACCGGTCCAGGAAGGAGTCGTTACAGCACCTGATGGCCGTCTTCATTAGCCGAGCTCCGCCGGGAGCTGGCGACTTCCTCTGCTGGTCCAAATATGAGAAGCAGGAGTGTGTCAACATATGTCGATGCTGACGCTTCATGTCCATGTGTGTTTGTGTCTGTGTGACTTAGGGACGACAAACAGGTAGTATACATGTCCTGAAGGGTACAGGACGCTGTTCAGTCTGTGGGGTCGACGTCTGGAGGGGAAACACACTCAGGCCATGTCCACACAGAGACCGGTGCCCTGTCGGGTTTTACCACCAATAGTCCCACCTCTCTCTTAACCCGCATGTGCTAACTCCGTCAGTGGTTCCATGGTTGTAGTCCTGGAGATGATGGCGTGATCACAGAAAACAAACAAGAACCAGCTGGGTTTGTGTGTGGACATAGTCTGAAACATCTGTGGAGACGTGTTGAAGCTACACTTGGAGAGACGTTTCCATGAACGTGACCTTGATGAAAGGACAGAGGAAGTGAGGACACAGGGTGAGAGGTTCTAAGGATAGAGGACGTAAGGACACAGGGTGTGAGGTTCTAAGGACAGAGGAAGTAAGGACACAGGGTGAGAGGTTCTAAGGACTGAGGAAGTAAGGACACAGGGTGAGAGGTTCTAAGGATAGAGGACGTAAGGACACAGGGTGTGAGGTTCTAAGGACTGAGGAAGTAAGGACACAGGGTGAGAGGTTCTAAGGATAGAGGACGTAAGGACACAGGGTGTGAGGTTCTAAGGATAGAGGACGTAAGGACACAGGGTGTGAGGTTCTAAGGATAGAGGACGTAAGGACACAGGGTGTGAGGTTCTAAGGACTGAGGAAGTAAGGACACATGTAGGACAAAGGGTGTAAGGACACATGTAGGACAGAGGGACTAAGGACACATGTAGGACAGAGGGTGTAAGGACACATGTAGGACAGAGGGAGTAAGGACACATGTAGGACAGAGGGTGTAAGGACACATGTAGGACAGAGGGTGTAAGGACACATGTAGGACAGAGGGACTAAGGACACATGTAGGACAGAGGGTGTAAGGACACATGTAGGACAGAGGGACTAAGGACACATGTAGGACAGAGGGTGTAAGGACACATGTAGGACAGAGGGTGTAAGGACACATGTAGGACAGAGGGACTAAGGACACATGTAGGACAGAGGGTGTAAGGACACATGTAGGACATCAGGAGTCATCCTGTGATGACAACGTTTCCCATCCAAGTGCGGCTCCAACACAGGACAAACTCATTTGGTGTTGGATTCATTTCCTGTGAACCTGAGCATGTGAAGGTGGTCGGATCCGTGTCTGGGGCCCTCTGGCAGCGTGATGTCCCCCGTCATGTCTCACCTGCCGCACGTCGCTCTGTCAAACCCTCTCTGTCTTCTCAGCTGATGAGCGCTGTGAAGAAGGGACAAGTGGCGGACAGTCGCCTGGCCATTCTGATGAAGACGGCGGAGGAAACGCTGAATAAGAGAGGGCCCGTGAGCGTGGACCGCAGCGGGGGCGGAGTCTGAAGGCAAAAACCACAAAGGCCTCATGCAAACGACCTTATTTCAATGACAATAATGCAATCAACAAGGCAGCGGGATGAATTTGGCCAAATCAACAGTGAGCCAGCGTCTGTTGTGAGTGTCCGGTGCCTCTCTGCTCTCACTCTTCTCTCGTTGATCTTCTCCTTCAGCACTCCACTTTATAACTTTCTGTTCATTTTCTACTGATACTGATTGTGTAAATGCTGTGTTGAATGTGCTGCGGCTCATTTTCACTTTACAGGTCTGTGATTTCATTGATTTTCTTCAGCTCTTAACCTTTTTTTTAACTTAAAACACGTCTGGATTTTACTGTGTTTAAGCAAAAATAGCATTTACATACCGTCATATACCTGAATCCAGCTCGTATCTGTTGAGGGAATTGCTCCAGTGTTCACCAACGATTCATCACTTGCTGAAAAGATTGGTTCATTTCATGATTAAGCCGAGTGCGGGTGAACCTGATCCGTCGTTGGTTCCCTGCAAACGAGTCGACTGACACAAATCACTCACTGAAAACGAAACGAGTTTAGTGGAGGAAAAAAGGAGTTCTCTGCGCAGCACGACGGGAACCAATCACTGATGGGCTGTGGATGCAGTTACACACTGGATGTGAGCCTAGAGATCAACGCCGAACTGTCGATCAGTCAAAAAGATTTAAAACATCTTCAAATGAGGTTCATTCAGCGAACGAATCTTTTGAATGAATCTTTTTATTCGACTGATTCGGTACACCTTAGAGAACTGTTTTGCCCCTCACCAAAATGTGTCATGTCATAGCCGGACTTTGAGATGGTATTATCCTGCAGATTAGTGTCTTGTGTTTTGACGCTATCAAAGACTCTTGGAGGCCTTTCGGTTAGCGAGGAGCGCTAACCTTTACAGGAGCCACCATTAGTTTTCTTGTCACTGTTACCTGCCACAAGGGGGCAGCAGTGCTCCATTAGGTGAATGACGTCTGTTAGCCTTAAAACAGCTGCGGCACAAACGGGGACCAGTCCTCTGATTGTAGGAAATCACAGGCCTGTAATGTTACAAAAGACAAAAAAACAACAACAACAACAACAACAAACGCACAACTTCCTTCTCCCATCAACCAGCCAACTACTGATACTGAGGTTTACACGTCAGGGTTTTAGCTTTAGAGGACAGAATGCCTTTAGATTCTTTTTTAAAACTATTTATTCCTAGATTCCACATGTATATACCTAACAGGAAGTGTAAGGGAGCTGCATGCTGACGGGTCTGCTCCAGCGTGCGTGTGAAGTGGCGCTGTCGTTGGGTGTTGAGGTTTTCATGCGGCGATCGATATGTGCCTTGGTGAAACACACACCCCAGCGACTGGCGAGGGTTTCCTCTGCCTTCTCCTCCACTGCCTTCATGTTCTCAGTCTCCGTCCTGCCTGTATCACTCTGGCCTCACTTGGGGGTTCGGCTACAATACGGTGAAAGCGAAGAGGCGTCACACTGCCCGTCAAAGAATAGCTCATGGGCAGCGTGTCTTCACTCCTCATCTTGATGTTTGATTGTCTTCTTTGGATGAAATTACAGCTTTATCTCGAGCTCAAAGAGAATCATATTCCTTTTTTTTTTCTCCCCCCCTCCCCCCACCTCCACCAGAACGGCTCTGAATACTGTGAGTCGTATTCAAGAGACAATTATCTAATTAAATGTATCTGGTTGCTTTTTGTGCTTCTTGTGTGAACGTCATTCATGTTTCCATGTGACAGCCTGTGAACGGGAGCGACAAGGGGCGGAGCTTTTGTCTGTCAATCACATGTTTATTTTAACCGTTTGAAAATGAATGAACCTTTTATTATTAGTAGTAGTACTATTATTACTATTACCACAGCGGCAGGGAAGGTTGTTTTGATATTTGCTGCATTAACACAGTTAAACAAAATAAATGTCCTGAGAACATATTACAACATGTATAATAATAGAATAGAAGAATATTGTAATAATTTGTGCATGAATGGGTTAATGACAAAGGTTTCCGTTAAAATGTCGACCTGCTCCTTTAATTTGCACCTAATCTTAATTAAATGTGTGAAATTGTGATGGTGGCGATGGCGCCTGTGGAGTTTGTAAAGGTTGTAACAGTTCATGTGTGCGCTGATACAGGTGATTGTGTTCCCTGTAATTATGTGATTGATTCTGTACCTGCACACACACACACACACACACACACACACACACTCTCTCTCTCTCCAGTGTGCTCGCTGCAAACGCAGTGAAAAACAAACCTTTTCTCCCCAAAGGTCACCACAGAGATTTCAATGACAGCTTAAAGTCCTCGTATTACAATTTTCCACGTCGCCGTCCGTCCCATGTGTGGGAAAAGGCGGCGAGCGCACGGACGCAACTAATTGTAATGAATCATGGGACGAGACCAGATTGTCTGCGTGCTAATTGAAAAGGACTCTTGTGTGTGTGTGTGTGTGTGTGTGTGTGTGTGTGTGTGTGTCTCCTCCCGCTCTGTTTTCATTTCAAAACAAATCTCTGTTTAAAATGGCTGTGATCAGAGTGCAGGGTGCCTCCGCGGGCCCCTTGGCCCCCCCTCAGCTGCTAATCCGGGTGTGTTAAAGCCAGATCGTAATTAAACACGGAAATTATCAACCACTCTCTAGCAACAAGTTGGTCTGGAATAATGAGGTTTGAATCCAGAGGCGCCGTGACGCCTCAGCGTCTCAGCTTAGGAATAGACTGGAGACATGAGATGGCTGTCAAGGGGAATATGGAGATTGAGGCAGGATTGATCAGGACTGATGAGGGGGGCGTGCCTTCAAGACGTCATTTTTCCGAGGTAAGGCGACCGTCTCTTTATTTATAGGTGGACGAGTGTTCCTCGACCCTGTGGGACCTTCTCCTGACCTTTACCGGGTTTGATCCCATCGGCGTCTGACAGGAGGCTCTTTGAGCTGCAGCGATGGACAGCTGCCAATCACAGCGCCCCATCCGAGAGGGGGGAACAGAAGACCACTTCCTCCTCGTACAACGGCGTCTTGTTGTGAGTGAGGCGCTGGCGCCACATGAGACCGAACATGGACGAGAGGAATGTGTGAGCTCTCCAGAGTTCGACGACACGGACTGGTCGGCGGGGCTTCCTCACATTTGTGTGTTTGTGCCTGGCAACAAAGCTCCTTTTCACGCCGGCTGGACACCGAGTCATCGGCCTCAGCGTGCCAGAGATTCTGAACGTCTGACGTTGAAAGAGCGCCGTTCATTTCGGGCATTTTCCATTGTCAAGTCGGTATTTGGACATGTGGAGGCCAGCGACTTTCACAGAGAAGACGGTTAGAACACGATGAGGGCATGAAGAGCTGATTGGCTGGAGGGATGAAGGTGATGCAGAGCTGGTTGGAATGACGTGAACCTAGACATCCTCGGAGCAGCAGAATGAATTTACATCCAGAATGGGTCAAGAAACTCTTCATCAGCTCACTGGACGGGCCAATCACATCGGGGTTGTGACCGATCCACGTGCAACACGGAAATAAAGAAGATGGCGTCTGCCGTCAGACCGACTTTTGAGTCGGCTTTGGACGATTTGGACTTGTCCACTGCGCTCTGACTGCGTCAACGTCTTCATGATTCTATTTCGCACAAAGGGAATTTGAAAGACAGACGTTCATCCCGCCCCTCGGGTTGAGGCCGGACCCAACACCTTGATGTAGGTCTGGTTTACCAGGCCAACAAACACCCCTGACCACAAGTTTCAAGTCTCACTATTTCCTCCAAATGACCTCGAGGGACTTTTTTTGTGACAAACCCGACTTAAACTTTACTTTTTACTTCACTTCTGCTCATGAGATGTGCTTAAAGGTACTTATGTGTGGTACTCTGCAACCCTCGGTGGAATGCGTCGGCTCCTTTCAGGCCCCTTAAATGTCACCGTGGACGGTGCTGCTCCATCCAGCTAATTAAAATCTCATTAACTCTCATTAAGATGGAACACGGAGGCTCCGGCGCTGTTTTTTCTTGCATTTCCTTCCAAAAGAAGGAAAACGTCAGCGCAGCTGGATCGATCAGGAGTTCTGGGATGTTCCTCGGCATCCGGGACGATGACGGGCCCTGGGCAAGCTGTGATATTTCAGTTTGTCGTCACGGGCGACCTGCCCTTTACCTCACTCTTCACTGAGGGTTCCTGTGCTCCTCCGTCACTCGTTTCCTGCCTTTTGTTTTCCCGCTCAAAGAAGCGGAGAAGAAAGGAGAGGAGAAACAGCAGCGACGCATTTTTCTCAAATCACTGAAGGTCGAGGAGTGCCTGCAGTCAGCGTACGGTCTAAAAGTCCTTCCTGTGACCTCTGACCTGATGCTCACTGTGGGGTGAACGGTGACATTTGAATTCAAATACAGCGGTAAATGTATGCACAGCTTGTCTGCTTCGGTGACGGATCGCCAAGACGTCGTCTGCTTTGGCCTCCTGCTCGCTGTTTGTTGAACTGATACGATATACGAGAAATATCCACCAGTAAATACTTCGACCGTGTCATGTGTCCTGTGTGAATTTGTGATTCTACCGTGTTTTATTTCCCACCGTTGTGGTGTTCATGTTGTTGAGAGAGAGAAAGCAAATACATCAACTTAAATGTATTTGCTGCAGTTTGACGGTTGTAGGAGTAGTAAAAGAACAGCAACCTGAATCATAATTTGAAAAAAGAAAAATCTGCTTCTGACTGTCGACTGTCGCGTTCACATCGTAACACCGTCATCTGGTGTCAGAAAGGGTGTAACTACAGGACACTTCCCCACGTTTGCCACAAGAGGGCAGTGTTGCTATGTGAGCGCTGCATTCAGCTTTCGTCCATTTTGCTCGTTGGTTCAGTGACTGATTTATTAGATGCTCAGATAGTGAGTTATAAAGTGAGATACTTAGCGTTAGATAAACGCTAGATAGATAGACACGTTATGTATCTATGAGAAATTCGCAGAATAATCTTTAATTTATTCATATTTAGTACTATAAGTACTATAGAATAAGTATTATAGAATAATAAATACATCCTATTTTATGCATTTATATAAAGCATTTGTTTGTTTGTTTGTTTATTTATCTATTCACTCATTCATTCATTCATTTATTCATTTGGGTATTTATTTGGCTTATTCCGAATATTCGCTGTTCTGGATGGGACAATATGCTTCGGCCACCTCAAAATTTCTAGCACATCACTGGCTTACTTGCTTGAAGCATCTGGCCTCAAGAGTTGGAGACTGGACAGACACTCAGACACCGACTTTACCTGGAATATACTTTCAGCACTTTGCAAATGGTAATTCTAGTTTCTTAGCTTTTGTTTTTCCCTTGTCGTGTATTCTGCTAAAAGGAAACGCTAATGTGATGTAGAATAATTCCAGCGCTTACGCTCTAACCACATTCTCCCGTTAACAAGAACGGACTGATATAGCAGCAGTTTAATTTAAAGAAAATTAAAATAAATCAATGGACAAACAGGTAAGTGTATTAAAACACTATTTGCGTGAAAACTTATTTGTCATGTTAAAATGCTTCTTTAAAAAAAAAAAAAGTCAGAGTCCCAGGATTAAAAGTTAATGAATGTGTATTTTGAGACAGGCCAGTTGGAAGGCTCATGTGTTAAATGAAAAAGGAGAATAGTTGTGTATTACAAAATAAACATGTTTGCGGTGTAGCCTATGAATCCTTTTTACTCCATAGTCCTCACATGGACAATAACTGCCAGTATATCAACGCAACTCAACCAATAATGTACATAAACATAACCTATAAAACCCTTGTGGTTATAGTTGTGCCAGATACTTTGATTGTCACAATCAAATTACCACAAGTAAAGAGGACCTTTGGTTTCCACGTCTGGTTGTGTTGATGAAAAAACACCAGGCTGTTTTGAAGAGCGATTTTCACAAGTCTGTGTCAATTCCTGAGCGTATTGACTAAAATATGTTGACTAGACTAAACACAAACCTTGATTTTAGTCAACACGCTCAGACAGACAAAGGCAGTTGAGAGAAGATGTGATTGTGTCGTCTCGATTCTTTGGTCAGAATCTGTCTTCAGACCCATCACAGTGTCTCAGTAGCGGGTCTCCAGCTTCATTCTCTCTCGCTGCTTCCTCTCCTTCCGCCGCTGCAGCTTCAGAGTCTTCTACCTGATTGGAGCTGCGTCTCCTCGGGGCGGGAACTGGTGCTCTCCTGTCCCTCAGTACGGACCCTCCAGGGGGGTCCCTCTCATCCAGAACGTCCACACTGGGCGAGGGCACGTTCGACTCCCTGATGGTGTTGAGCCTCCTCATAGAGACCAGAGAGCGGGTTGAGGATCGTGGCGACGTATCGGACGAGTGGACGCGAGCGCTGCCTGCTGACACAAGAATTTCACCCGTTTTGCTCCCGACCAATCAGAAACAGGTCACCTGATCATCATCAACTCACCGTGACCTCGTTTTCTGAGGGTAAAGGCCGACTCCAGATCCCCACCAGGCTGGAGGGAGTAGTACTTCTGGGACTTGGGGATGTTCTGTGCCGACTGGCGGAAGACGAAGCCATCAAACGGGCGCCAAGTGCAAGTCCTTCTATCAAAACCTGAAACTCACCGTCTCTCTGAAACTTTCTGCACGGACGCTGCGTCTGATGCTGGCGTGCCGGCGAATCAGAATCTCCCTGGCTCGACTGTTGCTGGAGATGTTGTATTTGTTGGTGTAAGCCATCGTCTGCAGGGGAACACATCACAGAGCAATGAAGTGTCAGGCCTTGTCCACAAATGTCTTTTTTGATTTCCAGAAAACTCTGGTGGAGGAAGCATCATCCTCCGTACCCTCTCTCTGATCCTGTACATGTTCTTTGACAGCAGGTCGTGCATTTTCCGCACGTCAGCAGCCAGGAACTTCTTCTTCGGCCGAGCCGCCTCCCTCTTCTCGTCACTGAGAGAGAAATGTCACGTGAGGTAGGTTCGGATTTACTCCTCTCTACAGCGCGGGAGCGCCCCCTGTTGGTGGAGTGAAGACAGCCCGACGTACTGTAAGGAAACGATGGACGGCGCCGCGCTGATGTCTCCTACAGTCGTGTCCAGGAGATCGATAGCGGTCTGCAGCTCCAGCTTCTTATACAGAGACACGATACTGGACTCGGACTTGTTGTCTCGCAGCAGAATTCGCCTCAAAACACGATCGTTGAACTTCTTGAACCTGGTAAACAAAGAAAAGCCAAATGTGTTCATCCCATCACCAAAAGCGTGTAATAATATACAATCCTACTTGTCTTTCCAGTAGTAGTGGCTCCACTGTCCACACAGGTCCTCGATGCCACAAACAATGTGCTCCATCACCTGAGCAGAGGAGAACCCGATTCATCTGACTCGCACACGTTCGCCACTTCTAGTTCGCACTTCTGCCATTGACTCTTTTATTTTGGAGTGACGGTTTCACTTCCTGTTACACTCCTCTCCACTGACTGCACCCTCTCCTGTCAATGTCAGATTTACCTCATTTGTTTTAGCGCTTCCTCCTGATCCTGCCATGCGTCTACATCTGACTCTAGTCGTCATAGAAACGTATAAATTCCCCCTCCAGTACGGTCCGTTTCCTGTCAGACCAGAACATGTTACCCTGTTGTGTATCTCCACGTTGATGGTGCCCAGATCTTTGTTGGTCCTCCTGATGTTCATATATTCTATGATGGGCCGGATGCTGATACCCTGGACAGGAAGTAGACAGAACAACGTCTGTAGAATGTCCTGCGGCAGTCGGAGTACCACCGATGCGTCCGTCTCACCTGTATGAACACGGTGAACAGGATGATAGCAATGGAAGCAGTGACGAACAGGTTCCTTCTGTTGAGGTTCTCGGGCAACGTGAAGACCAGAGCGAAGCAGATGGCGCCTCGCACGCCTCCGTAGGCGAGGCCAAACTGGTCCTTAAATGTGAACTGGATGGTGCGGAAGGGGTTGATGATCTGGGATAGGACCAGAATCCCTGCAGGACAGGAGACGAGGAAGACGAGACACTAGTCTGGGGAACTTGGTCGTGATGGTTTCGCAGAACCAACGCTCACCGATTCCCCGCCAGAAGAGCGCGAACAGAAGGGTGAACAGGATGTACGCCCAGTTCCACTCGTGGTCGCTGGTGACGGTAACCACACCCAGGAAGAAGAAGATGAGCGTCTCAGAGATGGTGGCGAGCATCTTGACCACGTGGCGGATGGTGGTGCAGGATCTTTGGGAGACGTTCTCCTCCACGTAGTACTTCATGGTGATGGCACACGTGATGATGCTGCAACCGCACACAGGCTGATAAGAGACGATCACACGGTCCTCCAGGAGGTCACGGCTTTGGACCTCATGCAGATTTCACCTCCGTAGACACAGATGTGTTATTCTCTCTTTTCTCTGTTTACTGTCAGTGATAGTGACTGAAAGTGGGTTTCACCCCTGAAGAGAGAGTGTGTGTGGGGGGGGGGGCACTCACGCTAACACGCTGGAGATGGCAAACAGCTCGGCCACCAAGTAGGCCAGGTAGCTGTACATGAAGACGAAGAGGGGCTCGATCTGCCGTGCGTTGTGGGTGAAACGCGTGGTGAACGCGGCCACAAAGCCGAACAAAAGGCCAAAGAGGAGCCCCCCGACCCCCACCACGAAGAACCTGGCTACGCCCAGGAACACGTCGGTGGACTCCACAGCTGACATCTCTGTCACAAAGGAGAACATGGTGTACAGCGCCTGCAGAGAGACGAGGACCGGAAAACACCGGCGGATATGTCATACGAAGACTCTCACTCCCATCTGAAGTCTTGTAGTTCATGTGCCAGTTCCGTGTAACATGACGTCATTTCATTACAAAATAAACACAAACAGGTACAATTAAATGACAGGTGTGAAAATACTGACCATTATTATTATTATCACATTATTACTATTAGTTTAAGTCTGAGGAGGCAGGAAAAAAACGCCAAACATCGCCAAACATCTGCAGTGAAACTCAGCCAGAGTGGAAGCAGCTTTCCATTCAGCAAACTGGCCAAACTGGAGTCTGGCGGGGGTTGTGGATGTCCCACGTGTGGAGATAAGCGACATTACTCTGGGAAGGTGCAAGCTCTTTAGGGTGTCATCTATTTCAATAGAGTATTTGTATCAAAACGTAGTAGCAACATCGATGTGATACCCTGGGCTGTTCTCATGGGAATGATTTCTGCACACGTGCGTTCTGCACACAACTCACCACGGTGACGGCGTCGTTGAACAGTCCTTCTCCAAATATGACGATGTGCGTCTGCTCGTTGACGCCGATGTCCTCAAACACATTCAGCACCGCCACAGGGTCCACGGCCGAGATGATGGACGCGAACAGCAGGTTCTCCTAATTCCCCAAATCAGCAAAAATAATTGGAAGTAATGCACGTATGACCTCTGACCTCTTCGTCTCAGCAAGCACATCCCTGTTTCCGTGGCCGTGCTACAGACCTGGAGGTTGACATCCTGCACTCCAAACACCTCAAACTGGCAGATGGCGAAGAGCGAAAGCCCGATGCCGATGCTGTTCCACAGAGTTCCCACCACGGCGTACCACATCACCGTGCCGACGTTCTCAAAAAACGGCCTGGTGGGCATGAAGTAGCCGCTGTCCAGGACGATGGGCGGGAGCATGTAGAGGAAGAAGACGTTGGAGCTGAGCACAGCGGGGGGCTCTTCCTTCACCGAGTGCATGATGGCACCGACGATGAGGCCGATGGAAATCAGGAGGCAGGACTCCGGGATCCAGATTGTGATTTTATGATAGATGTGGAACCCTGCGGAGAGGACCACACAATGCACGAATGCACAAAGACAAACCTGACGTGTTGTTCGCATCCAGACATACCTATTTTGGCAAAGGAGGCCAGAAGTACCCACAAAGTGAACTCAAAAGGGACCTGTATCCGTGGGTAATCCATGGTAAAGACAGGAAGGCTGGCCCGCTCCGCATCGGGGAAGGCCTGAGGTTCGTTAATTTCATTGTGGAAAGGTTTAACGTCAGGAAAGGTGGTGGACGCTGCAGTGTCTGATTTCTGGATCTCACATTTGCCTCCAGTGCTGCAGAGTGAGAAGAGCAAGACGAAGAAAAGGGCTCTCGTCCCAGTCCTCATGTCAGTTCCACGGGTCGACACAAATCTCATGTGCTTCACGGAAATTAGTCCTCAAACATCAGAGAAATGTTTCCAAAAGCACTAAAAAAAGTTAAAACTCAGCTCTGTTCATCTTTCATGGTCACCCAAAAAAAGAACTCCTTTTATCCCTGTGAAAATGTGTACAAAAATGTCTTCTGTTTAAGTTGTGATTCTTGAAATGGAAGGATTTCCTTCCTCTGAGCACTCGGAGGTTCAGTGTAATTCTGGTTTCAACTGTTGCTGAACCTGCTTGACACATGTGCCGTGCCCCCAGGGTGGAGCCCAGTGGAACCACAGCGACTACAACAGCCTGACACTGTTGTTGACATGTTGCTCTGGTCTAATTTAACCGTCACTCTCATTCAACTCAACACTGAGACTCAACAAGTGAAAAGTGAAACAACAACAAATTTATTGTTGTGTATCTTCAAATGGGTTGCATTAAAACTGCACTTACAACCAGTGTCCATAGGGTGGTGATAGAGGGCAGTTTAACATTGAACTGGCCGGCGCGATGACGCCACAATGACGCGTCGCCCCGGAGGCGGAACCAGCCGCTGGAGCTGCAGAAAGAGACAGAAAACAGCAGCACAGCGTAAGGACACACACCTTATATCAGTATTCCCTGAACTAAACGGATATTTAACCACAGCTCAAGCCCAAGCCGGTAAGTCACTGAAAATACTGAGCTTGTTTTTTTGTATTATTAAAGTGCGAACGTCTGCGTTCATACGTCACTTGAGCTGTCAGCTGTAACTTTATTGAAAGGTTAACACGATTGGTTGATGGAAGCAAACAAATGCAGGTCTCGGTAGCGTGTCTGGCTCCCAGAAAGCACCAAAAGCAGATTAGTTCGTCAAGTACCGGGGGTTCTTTGACAGCAGGACACTGTCAAGAAACGGAGTTTAAGCTAGTTTATAAAGCAGCTTCTCGTCTGTGTGTTTTAACTGGGGTCCCTTGAACGTCTCACAGGCTGACAAACCGCTGTGTTATTACGTAACTTCGTTAAGAAACGGTGCATGTACCTCCGGCAGTTTGTGTGTGTGTGTGTGTGTGTGTGTGTGTGTGTGTGTGTGTGTGTGTGTGTGTGTGTGTGTGTGTGAGAGAGAGAGAGAGAGAGTGACTGAG
>CAAKHB010003611.1:1753-15488 GCA_901007665.1 Aeoliscus strigatus
GGGGGGGGGGTTGCTATGGGAGGGAAACGGAGGGAAGGGAGTGTGTGTGTGTGTGTGTTGGGGGGGGGGTGGTGGCTGGAACTTGACTTGTTTGTGGAAAATCTAGTCCGCTCAGGTGTGCGAGCGGTATTGTTGAGCAGGTCTGGTGTGGACGGGGCGTGAGCTCAGGGAGCACGAGCAGGGAGTTGTCGGATCGTATCGTAACAACGACCTCGTCGGGTCTCACTCGAGCCGCACGTCCCCGTCAAACTCCTGCTGAGAAACAGCCGAGGGTTTGGGTCGACTGACCGAGTGTGACAAGTTGTTTCTGAGTTGTTTCTCCGTTTGTTTTCGATCCTTCCTCGTTCATGGTCACCGGGCCTCTCGCCACCTCTCAGCTGCCACTTCCTTCTTTGATCGCTCGCCTTCCTCTCTCTCTCTCTCTCTCTCTCTCTGCCCCCGCCACCCCCTTCCTCTTCAGGTATTTTAATCAAACAGCTAATGCTATAGAGGGAATTAACCTACTGGCCTGTAGTTACAACACCGGCGTTGCGTAATCCCGTGTCCTTTACGCTCCATCGTGATCAGTCATTTAACGATTGGTCTCGACCGCAGCGATAACGGCCTCCGCCAGGGAGGTTTTGTTTTCACCCGGCTTGTCTCTTTGTCCGTCTGCAAAATAAGTCTAAAACCGATTGGAATGAAATGTTGAGTAAATGCCGCTAATGGACCAGGAACCAGGAATGTTCTGGAACTGTCTGTATCCAGGAATCAGTTGGAGGATTCGTCCTCACAGTGAGATTATTATGATATTATTGTATCTTATTGTGTCGTGGTGTATTTTTGATTTTATACTTAAATTGTATCTTTACTTCTCTAAACAAGTGTTATCCTTTTAATACATATACTTTGTGTACAATCTACCACCCTAAACCAAGTCAAATTCTTGGTATGTTTGTGATTGTGATTCTGACACATTGGGACATTTTCATCATCTGTGTCTACAACGCCACAACAGCAGCAGTGGACTGTCTCATTCACACTCACATTCACACCTACGGACAATTTAGAGTCACCAATTAACCTCAGCAGGATTTTGGAAGTGGGAGGAAGCCGGAGTACCCAGAGAGAACCCATGCAGATACAGGGAGACCCGTCACCGGAGCCCACAGGATAAGATGATGACTGACTGATATCCTCGATAACTCCAGTGACCGAGCTTCCTCTTTCTTCCCGCAGGTGGCGATGTCTCCAGGCGAGGACGGTCTGATTGGGATCCCCTTCCCGGAGCACAGCAACGAGCTCTTGTCCCACCTCAATGACCAGAGGAGGACGGGACTCCTGTGTGACCTCACTCTGACCTCCCGCGGTGCCCGTTACCTGACTCACCGCTCCGTCATGGCCGCCGTCAGCCTCTACTTCCGCCAGCTGTTTGGCGCGGAGGAAGACGGCGGCGAGGGCAGAGGAGGTTTCAGCGTGTGCCAGCTGGACTGCGTGGCCCCCGACGCCCTGGACGCCCTGCTGGAGTTCGCCTACACCGCCACGCTGACCATCCCCAGCTCCGGCATGAGAGACGTCCTGAGAGGGGCGCAGTTTCTGGGCATCCAGTGCGTGGCCGACGCATGCAGAGACATCCTGGGCGAGGCGGCGGAGGTCGAAGCGCAGACGCCCGAGGAGCAGCGAGCGCAGCAAATCTCTACGGACAGCAAGTCGGCGGGAGAGAGCGGAGTCGAGAAGGGATCCCGAAGGAAAACTGACCGCAAGAAGGTGAAAAAAGTTGGCTCGCAATACATCAGCTCTTTGGTCGCCAATCCGCCGCCTGCGTCGCCCGTCTCGTACGAGTCGCCGGCGTCCGACGGCGTCCGCTCGCTGCCGTCCACGCGAGCGCCGAGCCCCGAGACGGAGGAGCTCCACATCAGGTCCAGGCAGAACGGGGATCCCAGCTTCATCAAAGAGCCAGGGAGGGGTGCCACACTAAACGGAGGGCACCTGCACTGGTTCCATGAACGCCCCCACATCGCCCAAGCACCTCCGGTCCTGCCGTTGAATAACAAGCTGTCAGAGGATGACGAGATGGAAGGCTTCGGCGATGACGGTGCACTGATGGAAAGCACCTCCGTGCCTGCCTCTGCGGCTGAGCGAGGAGCGGCGGCGGCGGCGGCGGCAGTGGGCGGGGGGAGGAAGAGGAAGTCGCAAACACCCCAGCAGTGTCCCGTCTGTCAAAAGATCATCCACGGCGCAGGGAAACTGCCTCGACACATGAGGACGCACACGGGAGAGAAGCCGTTCCAGTGCTCGGCCTGCGGGGTTCGCTTCACTCGGTATGGATACACACACACACACACACACACACACAGAATTATTGGTGCTAACTGTTCCTTCACCCTCTTATAGTGATGGGCAGAACAGGTCTTTTTGGTGGAGTGAATCAGTAGAATCTGTTCAGTAAAAAGATTCGTTCAAAAGATTTGTTCAAAAGATTCTTATACTGAATTGCTCAATTCAGTGCCCCCCGTCAGGCTCGCTGCACTGATCCCTTCAGCGGTGCTTCTTGAAGTGCTGAAATGTGCCAGACTCCCCTTGGAAATCATGACATTTGACAAATGGCGTCATGATGAATGCAGATTTGAACCTGTTCTAAATAGTTTCAGCTGTTCTTCAGTTCAGATCTGTGTCAGTTTAAACCGGCGAGGACCGCTCAGGGCTCACGTTCAGCGCCTTCATTCATTGTGTATCAGTGAACTAGTTCCTCCAGTTCAGACAATATGTTTCTTTATTTGTGCTTCTGAGTTGAACAGACGCGGACCCTTGACGCCATGTCTCGTTTCTTTCCGGTTATCTGTAGTTTTCTTTGTTTACTTAAAGCGATAGCACCTCAAAGTGAGCGGGGCTTATTGCCGCAGTAACTCCAACAAGATCGGCATCATTTTCCTTCTTCACTTTTTTCGGTCCCAAAGCGAATATTTGCTGGGTGCGGAGGTCTGCAGAGGGCTGGGGGGGTCTGCGGAGGGCTGGGGAGGGCTGGGTAGCCGCTGTGCCTAGTTGCATTTCTGGAGAGTTGTAGTGTACGTTTTGTTTTCAGTGAGTGATTTGTGTCAGTCGACTCGTTCGCGGTGAACGAACCACGAATCAGGTTCACCCACAGCAGTTAGAACTGTGAAATGAACAAATCTTTTCAGTAAGTAATTCAGTGCAGCTCATTTACCCAAAAGATTTGTTCTTTTGAATGAATCGTTTGCAAGCAGCACAACACTACGACACTTCTCACTTACTCCTCCTTTATCTTCCTGTTTTTTTTTTTTTTACTAGGAATGATAAACTGAAGATCCACATGAGGAAACACACGGGCGAGCGTCCTTACCCATGCCCCCACTGCCCTGCTCGCTTTCTCCACTCCTACGACCTGAAGAACCACTTGTCCCTCCACAGTGGGACACGGCCCTTCGAGTGCCTGCTCTGCCACAAGGCCTTCGCCCGAGAGGACCACCTCCAGCGCCACCGCAAGGGGCACAGTTGTCTGGAGCTACGCACCCGTCGGCCCAGACGCGGGCCTGAGATCGGGGACGAGGGACGGGCGGACGTGGGTGGGAACAAGCAGTCCAACCCTCTGGAGCCGCTGTCCCTGCAGGCTCACTCCTCGGCGTTCCTCCCCATGTCAGACACTGGTCGCCCGCTGATGTTTCACGGAGACGCAGACAGGGAGCGGTCTCTCGCCCTGCAGGCTCTGGCCCAGCTCGGGTCTCACAGGCTGGCCGGCTTCCCCGGGATCTTCCTGCGAGGTCTGGAGCTGCCGGGAGGCCGAGAGGTGGCGGGAGAGGATCTGGGAAGAGCTCACGTGCCAGCTGCACAGCGGGATAGATGGGCAGAGGAAGCAGGGGAGGAGGGTGGAGAGGAGGAAGCTGAGGAGGGGGAATAGTGAAACGGGGCGTGTGCGTGTGGTAAAGCATCCACAGTAAAAACAAAATCTCACTCAGGTGGCTGGACTAAATCGGCTCCTTTATAGAGAGCGCTTAAAAAACGATATATTAAATGTTTAAAAAAAAAAAAGGAAAACGGGTTTTCTGAGATATTTTAAATGTTTGTCTTCTGACTCTCAGAATTTGACTTTTTTTTTGTCTTTTAAATATCATTTATGTTTGCTGTTGATTTCAGGTGTTTTCAGTTTGAGTTGTTTCTTTCATTTTGTTTTTGCTGGCTGGACACGCGTTGTTTTTCTAAGTTTGTGGTTGCTGGGATACTTTTCACTATGCAAACTAAATTCCAGAGCTGCAAAATGGAGGAAAATTACGAAGATGTATGTTTCAGTTCTTATCTTGATTCAGGTGCAATTTGCAAGTCGCGTCACCTTGATCACATCAGCAGGAGTTTGTGCACCGCTGGCCTCTGGTGGTTACGAGCGGAACTACAGTCTGATCACTCCAACTAGTTCTGTGCACTGAAAGCAATAACGCTCTTTGTGTCTTTTCCACTCGGAGATCGTATCTTTTCTTTAATTTGGTGCGAATACCAAAGACTTTTTCCCTTTTTTTCCTCGAATCTTTCAGTTAAGAAGAGTGAAGTGACTTGTAGCCAAAGTTGGGTTCAAACACCACTCCGTGTTTCTCGCCCACAGTTTTGAAAGCCATGAGAAAGAATCTGCTTCCATACTTGAGTGTTTCAGAGCCTCTGTCTGTTTAGAATGCCTGACCCAGACACGGTGTGAGTCAGTGAGCTCAGATGATTCGTTTATGTTATTTCAAAAGGCTGTGAATTTCAGTCTTCTGATGCACTCAGTTGGATTCCTTGTTTGAAAAAAAAAAAAAAAAATAGAGAAGGGGCAAAAGTGCAGAGTGAGGCGACCTGCCGCTGTATTTATTTATTTATTGTTATTTATTTTGGCTTTTCTGCTGAGACGCTTTTGTGAGACCAATTCCAGGGTTGGACACAGATCAGGGTTTATCTTATCGAGTCCATGAATCTGACAAGATGCTGCATCGCGCTCATGATTGTGGCTCGAGCTCTTCATCTCCAGAAACACACTTTTACAGTAACTCCCCCCTGAATTTGCGACCTTTGCACATGTAACCCGCTTCAGGTGCGGCAGTGACACCGGCACATTCCATCCTTCAGGGGAGAGAACAGCAAGAATATAAACAACAACAACAACAACAACAACGTTGGTGTGTCTCGTCTGTTAATGCAGCATGTAAAGTACTGTACCACACGACCTCGCATGGCGGTTCTTCTCGATCGGCCACTCCTGCGTCCAAAGGGGCCATTCGCTTTTCAGTTGATCTCTTTACGTCTTCGACCAAATAATCTTTTCTAGATCCATGTTTAGCCAGCAGTCCAGCGATGGAACCATTAGAGACTTCAATGTTCAATTTTCCTTATATTTCCAATTCTCGAGTCAGAACCTGCTGTAGCAGTTATGCCGGTTTTGGCCTTGTGTGCACTATCCGCTCATTGTTGTGTAGTAAATGTTTTGTTTCAGTTTATTTGCACTGAGATTTGAGAGCTTCAAGCCTTTTTGTCTGACCTTCGAGTACAGTAACCCACTTGGCACCATGTAAGATTGGGATTGACAAAAACATTGAGTTGTCTTCCTCCTGCATATTAGTACTGTTATATTAGACTATAATATATATTGGGATGAAGTTGCCTTAGATTTTTTTTTTTTTTGACCTGCAGTTATTCTCAGGAACTCTTGAGCAATGCACTAAATGATTATACAAAAATATAAAATGGGAAGAATTTGCTTGGTGCTGTGCAGAGATTGACACTCGTCATGTGAACGTTAAGGCCAGTGGTTGTAAGAAAAGACATTTTGTATCATACTGTTTTTCATGAATAATTCAGACCTATTGTGAGGTACAAGTACATGTAATACTAAACTACTGGTCTTACCGGAACTAGTGCTACTAGTTCGGCAGTATGGCAGTTGGTCCTGGACTTTGGGGGTGTCGGCGCTCTGTGAATGAACGAGGGTGAACTAATGCCAGCTGTGAAGTGCGTCTTTCCATTTGTTTTCTTGGCTTTGGTGAAGGGACAAAGGGTCCAGTCTAAACAGGGACCTGCAATCAGGGATACATTTTTTTTCTTTCCGTTTTTAGTGGACCTTCTCAGAGATACAAATTAATTTTCCCATCATTTGTTTCAGGTAATGTAATGACAAATAAATAAAGATTTATATAAGCTTACTGTTGGCAGTGTTTCTCGTATTGATTCATCATAGGTTTGCATTTGCCAGCTCAAGAAAAATACACATAATCTGCTCACACTTCAATAAAACTGAATTGAATTGATCAATCAAGTTATCCGTCTTTCAAAAAGGACATTTTATTTACTTTGTTTTAAATTTATCACCTCATTCCCCTGATGTGTCCGTCCTGCTCCTAGCTAAACACCGCAACAACAGCTAGCTGTTCTGTTTTTTCTGTTTGGCCGTCTGTTTTGAAAGTCTCATTGTTATACTAAACTGAACTAAAGGATAGAAATGACTCGAGCAAATCTCAAGTTCAACATTTAAATTCCCAATATTGTCTTTTTTAATGCCAGAAAAAGCGTCTCATGTAGCACTAGCCAACCATTAAGCTAACTGATAGCTTGCTAACCTGCCTAATGACTACAATTTCATATACATTTATGTACATTGTTTTTCTGTCACAAAACAATAATATTTGGAGGTTGTAATCTTTGTATGTTACAATTCACCATTGATTTTGAAATTGATTGATAATTTTATTGGCTACTTGTTTGACCCATGACTTCAGGCAGGTTCACCATTATTTACTATGGCATATTCAGCATATTTGATGGATATGTTATTTACATTTTTTATATATATACCTTAAATGTTCCACTGCTTCAAACCGTGTCGATCAAAGTTTTATTTGGTCCCAATACTGCTGACACAGACTTTGCTCGTTTTTGGATCCTTAGTTGTCAAAAACACACAAATTGTTCTATGAGAACAGGACTCGAACCGTTTCGGTGGACAGATGTCCACTGTACGTCCAGACACCTGCTACCATTATAAGGATAAGATGAACCGCTAATAAACAGACGGATACAAAGGTCTCGCTCAAAATATTTGACATTAACTGAGTGTAAGGTCATTGGTCCGGAGAATACATGAATAATCCCTGAATAAAGCCACCTCAAGTCCCTTAATTGTAGAGCTTTGAGAAGATGACACTGACCCTTTAATTGTGTGTTGGTGCTGTGTGTGGAAGCGTTGAACCTGTCGCGTTGTCTCGGGCAGCTGGGACAGGACGTGACGCAGCTCGTAAATCCTCTTACAGGGTTAATTAAGCTGAGCAGCAGCTAGGACCAGCTCGTTCAACAGCAGCGATATTAGAAATTGGCTAATTTGGCTGAAATAGTCTGGAGAGAACCAATCACCGGCTGAAGGGGAGCTGTGGTGGTCACTGGGCCCAATCGGGATGCTGCCTCGGCGGATGCTCTGGGGCGCTGTGGCCCGTCAGGTTGTTCCCCGTCTGACTTACAGCACTGCAGCTCAGCCTCTGGTAGGACGCTCTCTTTCATTTTCATGGTGGCATTCTTTGGATGGTCTCATGGAACAACTGAAGTCCACTGACAAGATATTTACACCCCCCCAAACTCATATGGTTATATCTTTAGGTTGCATTGCGTGGATGATTGACTGCAGGATCTATCATGTCCAATATGTTGTTATTACAATTATTTTGTTGTTGGTGGCATTGATGTCTTCTAACATACAGTAATAGATGTGTTGAGTTCTGTCAAATGATTACCTACACATCCCTCGCTGGTCGAGGATGCATTCATGGTCAGACTTCGGTTATATTATATCATGATTTGTTTTCTTATGGAAAGCACTTTGTCTTATGTTTTCTTGCATGAAAAGTACTAGATTGAAGAAAATCAATTGACTGATAGACACTTGATCCATGGTAGACAAATATTATTTTAATTCAGGCCATATAAAATAAATCATAATAAATCATATAAAATAATATCCTACCTAAGGTATTTAGTAGCCTCTATAGCAATGGTTCTGTATTTTCTACATTCGCTGCATAATCTCTGCTTTGTACTTGTACCAGGAGAAGCCCAAAAAGACCAAATTTGGTCCTTTGAGTGACCAAGATAGGATATTTACCAACTTATATGGTCGCCATGACTGGAGGTGAGAACTTGTTCCGCAGATGAACATTTTAACTTGTCTGTTGATCTGAGAAGCCAATAGAAGATCTTCTCTTGTCCTCTCCCGCAAGGCTCAAAGGAGCTGTCAGACGAGGCGACTGGTACAAGACGAAGGAGATCCTACTGAAGGGAAAAGACTGGATCCTGAATGAGGTGAAGATCTCAGGGCTCCGGGGCAGAGGAGGCGCAGGTTTCCCCACCGGCATGAAGTGGAGCTTCATGAACAAACCCAGTGACGGCAGGTAAGATGAGCAAGAGACGACCTTAGAACCTCCAGTGAGAATCTGCTGACTCGGCTATATGCTATTCCTCCTCAGGCCGAAGTACCTGGTGGTGAATGCAGATGAGGGGGAGCCTGGGACATGTAAAGACCGGGAGATAATGCGTCACGACCCCCATAAGCTGATCGAGGGCTGTCTGGTGGCCGGGAAAGCCATGGGTGCCCGTGCTGCGTACATCTACATCAGAGGAGAGTTCTACAACGAGTCTTCCAATCTTCAGGTACACGAATGCACAGATCGGATGAACTGCTCCCCCAGCCCACCGAGCGTGTGACCGTGGCGTTCGTCCTCACACAGGTGGCCATCAACGAGGCGTACGCAGCCGGGCTGATAGGAAAGAACGCCTGCCGCTCGGGATACGACTTCGATGTGTTTGTGATGCGAGGGGCTGGCGCTTACATCTGTGGAGAAGAGACGGCCCTCATAGAGTCTCTGGAGGGCAAACAGGGAAAACCCAGGCTCAAGCCGCCATTCCCTGCAGATATAGGTGATGTAACAACCCCCCAACCTTTGCCCAGGCAGCCATTACCCGGCCCGACCACAAACGCAAACTGCGATTAAAGGACATATTTACAACTCCCTGGCACCAACAATGCAACCGCTATTGTTTGTTTATTTACACACGATATAATGTCGCCCCTATTTAATGGACCAGTGGTTCTCAAACTAGGGCCCATGAGTCATTGGTTTGGGGGTGGGGGGGCATTTAGCTAAATTTCAAAACTGAGATTGTTTTATAGTGCACAATTCTTGGGAGAGTAACTATCTGTTAAAAAAACATGTAATGGAATATTCAGTATTGAAAAAAAGCTCTGTAATAGACTATATGCTAATATATTTTTGATATTCCTCTGTGAGCCGTCCAACCACGTGGTAACGGGAGATTCAGAATAATTAATACAAATCCTATCTAATCTAACGTACTTACATCCCGTTAAGTGATTTTTTTTTTTTAAACAAGGCTTAACTAGCCATAACCATAATGAGGCTTTGAGAGCTTTGGACTAATCGTTGCGTCTTTCTCCTTCCAGGGGTGTTTGGGTGCCCGACCACAGTTTCCAACGTGGAGACCGTTGCTGTGGCCCCTGCGATCTGTCGCAGAGGTGGAGCGTGGTTTGCCACCTTTGGGAGGGAGAGGAACTCTGGAACGAAGCTGTTTAACATCTCCGGTCATGTGAACACACCGTGCACAGTGGAGGAGGAGATGTCGATTCCTCTGAGAGAACTCATAGAGAGACACGCAGGTGTGTGTTTGCGGTTTTCGTCGGTGTTGATTTCCTCTCCCGACATGTTGGTTTCATGTCTGCCGCCGTGCGATTGGTGCAGGAGGAGTGAGAGGCGGCTGGGACAACCTATTAGGAGTGATCCCAGGGGGGTCCTCCACTCCCATCATCCCCAGGCATGTGTGTGACGATGTGCTGATGGACTTTGATGACCTTGTACGTGCAGAAACCGCCCTGGGCACGGCCGCCATCATCGTCATGGATAAATCTGTAAGCATTTCCTCGCTTAATGTACATCAGAGAGCACACAGCTCCTCCAAGTGACAGCACAGGTAACGTGTTTTTCCCCTCCAGACTGATGTGATTCGAGCCATTGCACGTTTGGTTGAGTTCTACAAACATGAGAGCTGTGGCCAGTGCACCCCCTGCAGGGAGGGTGAGGAAATGCAGAATGCATACAGGTTTAGTGATTTTTTTTTTTTTTTTTTAAATCTCTCTTTAAAACCTCCCTCAGGAGTGGACTGGATGGATAGTATGATGTGGAGATTGGTGAAAGGAGACGCAGCCATTTCAGAGATCGATATGATCTGGGAGCTGAGTAAGCAGATAGAGGGACACACCATCTGCGCTCTGGGGGACGGAGCTGCGTGGCCTGTGCAGGTCTGAGGACGGCTTCACTTGACCCACACCGGGAACCATCACCAACCAACATTTGCTCTTTTCACACCCCCAGGGGCTGATCCGCCACTTCCGGCCAGTCATGGAGAGTCGCATCACAGAGCACAACAAGAGAAATTCTGCGCGGGAGTCGGGGATTGAGATGAACTGACCTGTTTGTACAGAGGTTTCAAGTCACAACATGACTGCTACCCTCAGTTTGTCCTGGTGGCTGTTGTTCTTTTATAAGTGGAATTTAACGACCGTTTCTTCTCTCAATCTAAATACGTTTAAACCCTTTGAACACAGACAGCATCCCAGGAGGAGCTACATTACTTTATTGATCTCTCAAGAGAAATGTACATTGTGATTATTTGTTCTTTCACATCAGTGCAAACAAACCTCTGAGTACCGTAATGGTTTGACTATTTGAGCTTATAAAAAAGTGTCACTTGGTTCCTATACCCGGTGTGAAGGAGCTCGGAGGAAACATCCATGCTGTCATTACAATAATCCCATTCGCTCTGTTGAGGGAAGCCGACAAATCATTACCGTAATTACTATCCTGAATGCGAAGTGCAACTTCTCAACTTTTAGGACCGATCAACATTTTCTCCTTCACGCCAAAGAGAGGAACCGAGTGACACTTGTCATATTTCAGGAACTGTCCCATGTTTTCTGACAGCGTATATATAGTCAAGTAATTACGGTACTCCAAAGTATGCTAGCGAGAAGGTATCGGTGCAGTGATACCGTTGGTGTTAAAGGGTTCCAAAACAGAGTTAACAACTTCACTGCAACACAGTAAAACATCACATACGAGTCATTGTTTGACACACACCCAATCGTTTCCTACCGTTTATTTCATAAAATCATGACGTAAGCTCAGGTTTACATTTATTCCAGTATGATCTGTACAAATAGAACAGAACTGCAAAGGAACGCTTGTCAGACGGTGAAAACAACAAAGGGACGAGGGGACATGTACGTTTCCATGTAATATTGTTTCTACAAAAACACTATATCCAATCACCCCCCCACACCCTAGTTTGGGTTGTATCTTCATTGCAAATAAAACTGGAGGCAGAATTTACCATTTACAAGTCCACAGAGTGTTTGCAGAGAACACTCCCTGATGTTCTCCCCCCAAACAATCATAAGTTAAATTGGACAGAAGTATTAAATTAATACAGAACCCGACGTACTCATCTACGTCCTGTAAGATGGTTCGGGTGTTGTCCTGTTTTAAGGTGCCATCCAAAAAGGCATGGACTGCTGCTGTGGCTGCGTTTTAGCACGAGGGGGCGGTGGAGGGGGACAGCGGTAGCTCTGCGTACCCCAGCCTGAGGAGGACGTTTGGGGGGCGGAGCCAGGGTTACCTGGCCCTGAGGCTTTTGAGTTCGAGTGGTCGTCCTCTTCGTCGGAGGAGTCGCCGGCGTACGACACCAAACCTGTTTTCATCCTCTTCACCGCGGGTTCTGGGGAAGGACGAGGGAGGAGGGACGGAGAGAGAGAGAAAAAACAACAACCACACAACAGCAACAACATGTTTCAAATGGTCGACAGGTTAATTACATCAGAGTACGGGAGAAACAGATGGTTAATAGATTGGTTCATGTCAGAGAATCCATCCCAACGCAGCCATTGGTCGGTGGGGAGCGACAGCGTTAGGGCCGTCCAATCGAGCAGCAGGACAGCGTGCCCACCCCCAATCAGTGTCCACCATCACCCCCAGAGAGACATGGAAGACAAGAAAAACACAGAGAAAAAGAGAAAACACAAAAACGAGAGATTCTTGTTAGTGAGGACATCAAACCAACGGGACACTCCAGACTGATGATGTCATCAGAAGGAGGCGGCAAGGTGGAATAGACTTGTTAAGACTCGGTGTCAACGGACTGAACAATGGATAAAAGGTGTCGGGTCAAAGCGCCACCTATCTGGAGGTTTCTAGTCACAGCAGCAGACTCCTGGAAGAATCATAAACACAATCAGGGCCGGGGTGGGGTTGAGTGTGTGTGTGCGTGCGCTGCCGCTTTAGGAAAACCTATTTTCCGTGGCAGAAAATTTCGCTTTACAGACTGTCACGGATCTTGGGAGAGGATTTGAGTCTTTGCAGCGCGACATGTCGGCTGGGACCTGCTAAGCTGACACCAGTCCACAGCAGGTATCTGTGCAGGGATGTATCGATCCACGGGTTAAGGCCCTTACCCACGGGGCCTTGCGGCGGCCTTCTCTCCTCCATCTTGGGTCTGACTCCGTTCACCGGCAGCAGCGGCGGGGGCATCAGCTGCCGACTGGAGGAACAGAGACAAACTGTGAGTTTTCAGCGCAGTGTTGATCAGACACCAGACGATTCAAACAACTCTCTGTACCTGTCCCTCTCACTTGACAGGCCAGAGGAACTCGATGGTGGGGGTCCTGTAGTCTCGGGGCTGCCCACTGAGAAGCCTGCACCTAAATTAGTCATATGAATGGGTCCATGCTATGAGCAGAAAGACACACAGGCGCCATTAGCAGACATCCTCCACTAAACCCTGTCCTGACACTTTATATGATTTGACATTGCTGATGGCCACTTTAAAAAAAACGTCGGCCATGTTTCACAGACGTCGTAGCTTACCACAGATCTGAGACTATTTCTATCCTCCAGCCAGAGTGAGAGCTACTTTCATTAAAACAAAATGTGACTCCTCTAAACAAATGAGGAGGCGGGAAAACAACTGGTCTCAAGCAATCAAACATCTGAAGGAAGAGAGGATTAACTGGGCAGAAATGACCTAGAAGTCCACACGCTGCGTTTGTTCAGAAGGTTGAATGGATGAAACACACACACAGATGGGAGGGGGGCAATGACAAGAGGTACGTGCAATCAGAGCTGGAATAGCTGTTGATCACCTGGTATCCGAGCAGCCCGCTGTCACTTTCGTCTGGGACCTCCTCCGTGAAGCGTCTTTTCTGAGGTGGGTTGGCTGAGGTGGCGGGGGGAGGAGCTTTGGGCGGCGCTGCAGCTGATGGCGGAAAGGGAACGGGAGGAAGAGTCTGCGGAGGGAAGAGCAGTGGCAGTCTTTGTTGTTTTTTTATCTGTCCTGAATGAGTTTGTCTCTATAGATCTTAGACCCTATCGTCCATGGGACATGTTTGTCAACAAAACAACAGAATAGGATTCACAGTAAACATTCAACCAGTGTCATGGAACACACAAAGATGTCCTACCTGAGGCACAGCAGCAGGAACAGGAGCAGGGGGCGCGGGGACCGGGGCGGGGGCCGGAGCAGCCGGGGTGAGGGGATACCGAGGGACAACGCCTGAGGGTGCCGCAGGAGGTATAGGGGGGGGGACGGAGTAGGGTGGAGGTACAGGCTGGGGCTGAGGAGGGGGCACAGGCATCGGGTAGCCTGGCTGGTAACCAGCAGGGGGGTAGTA
>CAAKHB010003611.1:15508-31473 GCA_901007665.1 Aeoliscus strigatus
AGGTTGGGGGGGCATCCCGTTAACTACTGGAGGCTGCGCAAAGCCTGGAGGAGAGAGAGGAGGAGAACATCAGGCTCTCGGAGGGATTTCAGACACGACGACATTGATAAAGAAACCAAACCAATCGCCCACCTTGTTGTGATGGCATCATTGTACTCATCTGACTGACGAAGCGAGAATACTCTGCATGGACCTGGGCAAAGAACCAAAACACTTAGTGTTCATTCAGGGACTAAAACGGGACGCTGAAGACAATCGGAACTAGAAATGCTGCCCGAGAATAAAGAAACAAGACCACTAACTTACTGTCTGCAGCAGGTTCTGACACAAGGTCTTTGCTGCTGCAAGACCTTCAGGTTTAGGGTGACTGGAGTAGAGAAAACATTGGACTATGAATATGAATTGGACTTTGGAATGCTATTTGTGATTTCAGGGGGCAAACCCCACCTGATGTAGATGTACATGGGCTCAAAGGCCTCTCGTCCAGAAGCAGGCTCCAAACAGCCGGATCCTTTTCCTCGGAGAAACACCTTGGCCCCCGTCTCAGCCTGGATGTGCTGCAGGTACGAGCAGCCGGGGCCCTCCACTCGCTCTTTGACCACAAAGCCTGGGATTGCGTGCTCCAGGCCCACGAAGATTTTATCCTGAACATAGTGCATCTGCGACACGAGAAGAAGTGTAAATACAACTGGACATGTCTGTCGGCAGCTACACTGGACAAATTACAACATCTGACCCCGACTGGGTTTGAGAACTGTTTGAAACGTCTAAAAAAACACACACTGGCCTTCACTGTAATGAGGTATAGAAATGAATTGAATGTAACTATAAATAATAAGGCATTTTATTTGAAAATGAGCTTTTCATGGCACTAAAAAACAATATCAAATGTTGTGTATAAAACATACAGTAATCACAACATAAAATAGTAAGATAAACAAGTGCAAAAAGACTGACAATATACTGACAGTGAAAAAATAAATAGTGAAGAACTGTTCAAAGAGGTGAACCGAGTATGAATCTGAAGTCCTACCCCTGACTGAAAGTGTGGTTTGTTGTGGGTCATTGGCGGCAGCGAGGGCGGAGGTGGGTTGTGTTGCTGGTAAACGGTGACTGAGGGTCCGCTGGAGAAGGACGACGATGACGATGAGGCAGTGGCAGCTTTCACCACACCGTTGGTGATGATCTCCTTGATTCTATTGACTGCTCCTGGAGAGTGGGTGAGCACAATCGGTACTCCAACTCAAGACACGTGAATGGGTGAATATGTGAGGAGTGGTCAAGTACTGACTGTCGACAAGCTCCCGCGTCTGACCCTGGACGTGCAGATACAGAGGTCGATCCCTGAATGGAGAGTGCAGAGAGGTCAGTGACCTCTAACAATCAGGGGATGCTGGGTTTTTTTGTTGTTTTTTTCACCATCAGCTACTACAGACAGGAAGTGAAAAAAGTCACCCCGGCAGCAGTTTGTCCTTCTCGTCTTCCGTCATGTACCGTCCTCTGGTAGAGACAGCAGCTCCGCTCACTTTACTGATCTGCAGACAAACCCGGACATATTCACTGCCTGTTGACGTCCGCTTAAACCCGGAGCAGGTTGATCGATGCTGACCTCATCTTGTGTCTGTCCACGTGTCAGCAGATTCCGGCAAGTGATCGGGACGTCGTTGATCTCAACCTCAGCTACAACCAAATCATCCTTGGCCTTACTGGGGAGTGGACCCTTCCCCAAGCTCATAATCTGGGTGGGGAAGGAGCGGTTACTTCTATTTATTCATTTATTTTCTTAAAATCTATGATAGGTTGTGGGCATTGATCACCTGACAGATCAAATCAATACAAATAATTTTAAAAATATGTATATATTCTGACTACAACACACAGATGTTTGTATCTTTGTGCAGTACCGACGCACACATATTCACCCAGTGGTGTTGAACTGCACTGGGCTGAACTGACAGCTAATCCTGATGTTTCGGACCGGTTTAATAAATATACTGCCATACCTCAACACATCATACAGCAAGCACATTCATACAGTATAAGATGACAAGCGTGTCGTGTCGTCCAGACGTCTCTCAGTCTGCCTGTGTTACTTTCTGAATACTTTCCATGACCGCTGAACTTCATGTTTTCACAAAACACAGTCCTGTTGGTCAGAGGTCAGCTGCCTGAGGGGGGCGTCCCCCTCCTGCCGTCACACACATCAAACAACAGTGTGTCCAGATGCTTCATCTGTTAAGTTTCAGACCTGCTTTGTGGCTTAACTTCCCTTCTTCCTACTGCATTTTCCTGTTTTAAAGCATCTCAAATTGCCTCGATGCTGTATTGTGCTGCCCACTGGTCAGATTTCAGCTGACCAAGGTTAGACAGACACATCAGCAAATCACATTACTGCACAGAATTTCTTTTCATGTATAGTTTAAAGATGCACAACCAATATATTACCAAATATTACCTCATATTTGTTATTTGTTTAACTAGCAGATTTGCTAGTTAAACTGCATTATTTGTGTTAAGGCTCTAACCTGACACAAAATATTGGAATAGTTTGATATAAGAGCTGAAGACTTCAATTGTTGACATTAAAACAAAACATTCTGGGCAAAAGACATTTTCCATGAAATTGTAATTTTTTGTGACGCAGCTGTATATAGATCACAATCAACTATGTCCACATGGCAATTAAGCACGGAATACTGAACCTAAAATAAAAACTGAGCAGAAGAAGGGCTGAAACTACATGTCTATTACTGTTCATAGCATAACCTATGGATTATAACCCTTGTTTGCTTTTCATCAGAGTTTGTTTTTAACTGTTTATCTTTACCTTGTGTGGGAGATGTGGGGAGAATATAAACTATATTATAGAATTAGGACATACAAACAGATGTGAGACACAAAGGCTAAATATCACAATAATATGATATCCATCTCTAATACTCTAATATCTTTCCTTGCAGCTTCCGACGTTTTACGTCACTTATTGTTCTTCGTAGCCATGCTGTGTAGTTACCTTGTCCGGTGGTCCGGGGACTCCGATCTGGGAGGGCTTCAGTTTGCCTTTGGCCACCAACATGGCATTAATCTTAGCAGCCACCGCGGCGGCAGCATCCAGAGCTCCGCTCGGTGCCGCTTCCGCCTCCCGCATCCCACCGGAGCCGGCGCCTGGGCCGGGGCCGGGGCCCGGCTGGTCCCATTTGCTACGGCGGCTGAGCAGACAGCGAACACGACAGATATTTACACGTAGAGCGATTGAATGGGGCTGAGAGGTGGAATATTCAGTGTCTAATGTGTCTCGATGTTTGGCTGCTGACGTTACCGACGTTCGGCGAAATTAGCTGCTACCTGCCGTTACTTAGTTCCGCCGTGGATTTTACAATACACTCATTAATACACGTGACACTACATACTCACAAGTCATTTACAGTGTTCTACATAACACGTACACACGAGCTAACTAGCACTAGCCGGTGCGCAGCGGCAGCACAACACTCCACCATGATTACGTAAAGTGGCTAGCGACGTTAGCTGTAGCTAGCTAACTTGAAGGAACAGTGCGGCGGACAGAACACCGCGTAAAACTGAAAGATATTGAGGCTGCGATGCACTCACCCGCCGTTTTGGCTTCCACAAAATGACATCAATATCTCGTCAAACTTGGGGTCTCCCTCGTGCCAAATTAAACAATAAAAAAACGCCAGTGGTCTTCAGCACACTGCTGTGATCTCGGGGTAGTCAGCAGCAGCCGTTGGTACCGGAGCTCAGCTCACCGCTTCCGCCTCCGAATGGTAGTTGTTGGTTTGGTCACTAGTGGGCGCCAGACGCCAGCACACAGGACAGGTGCTGGTGCTGGTCCTGGTGCTGGTGCTGGTTCTGGTGCTGGTGGAGGTGGTGGTGCTGAACCACCTGTTCCACCTTTCACCACCACCTCCCTGCCAGCTGAGGGAAAGTTTCCTCCCAGAGAGCAGTACGTGACCATACTACGGTGAACCTGAAATGCAAAACACATTTACACTGGGAGGTGGAAGTTCAGCAAAAGAACCTGAGGTGAGTTTGATGCTAATTTTCCCTCTTATTAAAATTGTTGTTGTCGTTTTTTAATGTTTTTATCTGGATGTATGTCATGTGCATTGCTGTGTATTGCTGTTGCAGGTGATAAGGAATTAAAATACAAATATTTTAATAAAAGTGACGGTGTTCAGTCAGTGTTCCCTGTGTTCACAGAAGAATTCAGAGCGGGTGTGATCGTATAGATTTGAATGACTTGTCTGTGATAACTTAAAAATTTAGTTTTTGAAATTGAGAATTGAAATAAAAGAATTACCCAAAACTACATGATGTAAATTTCTGTGAAATATGTGTTTAAACTAAACTAAACTAAACGACCAGTGCAATTGTTTTTGTAATGACCCCCCTTTTTTTTTTTTTTGTTAATCCAATTTACCAATATCCAGATCACAGGAGAGAGGAGTATTTGACTCGGTAAAAGGGGTCACAGCATCTCATGTTCTGCAGACATGTCAAAGTAAAAATGAAATGCAAAATAAATAAATAAATCATATTTGATAGTTCTGTAATAAAGAAATGAATGACACAATCTGTACAATATTAACATAATCACAATGAGAAATATTATATTATATATATCAGGCTATAACTTTTGCACTTTAGGCCACAAACAGCATCACAGTTGTTGCATCTCATTTTCTCACTTGTACATGAGGAGACATTGTTAGATGAGCTACGCATGTCTTCAGGACCATTCAGCTGTAACTAGTCTGAGCCCTTCAAACTGGGCCCGACGGTTCAGGTCCTTCAGGCAAACAAGGCTTTGTTGCCAGTGGAGGTGGTCAGAGCACACAGCATCACCTCTGCCGGTTCTCAGTCATTGCTCTGCGCGGGTTACAGGTGTTCAGTTACTCCTCAGCAGGAGCCCAGAGACACGGGCCGGCGGTGCAGGTTACTGTGGAAGGTGAGAATGCCGTGCGGGGGGCGACATGGATCATTATATTGGTCGACCAGAGACACTTGTTAGATTTCTTTTGTCCCACTGTGTTGACAACAAGTGAGTCGACGTGTGTCAAAGCTTGTGGTTGTAGTTTTCACTCCCAAACCAGGTTTGACTATTGGAATGAAGTTATTCCTGCCACAGTATTGTATTGCTATTGGATTCTCCTGCGGTAATTGTCCAGCAGCATCTTTTTTGGTTTGTGTAACAGCATCGGACAAGAGCAGAACCATTCACAGCTTGATAAATTAGTATTAGTATGGTAATTTTTGTATTTCTGGTTTAGCTTTCCGGCCTTTGTATCAATCAGAGATTTTGTATAAAGTTAAAAAAAAATAGATTTCTTCAAAAATAAAGGACAGTGGACATGCAGGTAGATGCCACTATTTGCACTGTGAGTGGCCAGAGTTTGTCGTCCGGAGGCGTTCGGTCCTCTGGGGACACGGTCGCTGTGGGTCAGTTACTGGAGCTTCAGCACGTATGAAAACAAGAAGACGAACGTTGCGTAACACCGAGTCACAGGGAAAGTGCTGCCAATACTTCACAACAACAGACATCAAACTTATGGAAGATAGATTTCTACATAGATATTATTAATTCGTGAATACATGGATGAAAGCAGCAAAGACAAAAAACAGTAGGTAGAAAATCGTAAAAATAAAAATAAAAATAAAGTACTCTAAGAGCAAAATTATACACTATTACAGAGGTGTGTAACTGGATGAATAAAGAATATGTATGTAGGTCAATAAAAGTGTGCACAGTTTGATATCAGTTTTAAATCCGGCTTTCAAAGTAAAACACAATCAGCGGTGTGACAATTCCCAACTGATAACTGACTTCACTGCAGCACTGACATCAGTGTGGTGTAAAAAGGGATAATATTAAAT
Organism: Aeoliscus strigatus; assembly: GCA_901007665.1. Classification (NCBI taxonomy): domain Eukaryota; kingdom Metazoa; phylum Chordata; class Actinopteri; order Syngnathiformes; family Centriscidae; genus Aeoliscus; species Aeoliscus strigatus. Next base: position 21,407 of record CAAKHB010003611.1, read on the forward strand.
ATAAAACCAGACATTAGACCGGAATCCTACCACAAGGTGTCGCTCATGAATCAGCAGCGACTCCTAGTTAGACAGATTTTGGTCAAATTATGACTTGGGCAATTATGCCTTTAGTCTGACAGCTTATATAGTTTTCATATTTTAAATATATTCTGTGGTTTTCAGAACCTTCTCATTTGTGGGCTGTTTTGTTGGATTTGAGACTTTTTTCCTGAAAGAACCCTCCTATGGAATCTAGTCCAATGTAATGTTTGGCAGTGGCCTGCAGGGGGCCCTCGAGTTCATACGGTGAACTGAAGTCCACCAAGTTTGCTCCAGCTTGTGCAAATGTGTATCATTTGTATTTTCTGCTCAATTAAACCAGCTAAAAACGTTTTTAATAATCAGTCATAGTGGACAGAGGTTTTTAACTTTGACACAGTGAGCAGAAATTCTTTGTTGTGTAAAATGTGTAAAACCTACCGAACTTGGACTAAAAAAAGCCCAGGACTTTCTCTGTAAGGCCCGATGGCGAGCGGCCATTCGCCTGCCCTGCTGCCCTGCCCCGCTGTTCTGTGCTCATACGTGATCAGTGTGAGGGAAATGCATCATGTCCGTGTTTGCGGAGGAGCAACGATCTCTCTGCGTGTTCCACCAAGGGGTTCACACGAGTGCAGCGCCTGAGGGTCAGAGGTCGGAGGAGCTTTGACGCCTGGGATGATGGAGATGGCCGTTTACGGGCAGCGTCCTGCGAGAGGACGAGTGTGAAGGAGCTAGAGGGGCAGACATGCCGTGTTTGCTGTCTTTCGTAGTAAGAGCCCGAGTGCGAACCGTAATGCGTATGTTGGTTGATATAACCCCCGGCCTTCCGTGCACACCGGCCTGGGTCTCGCCTGATCCTGGCGGCTGACACCGAGGTGTGAAGTCAGCGGACGTGATGGGGAGGAGGGCTCCTCAGTAGGGTTGCCAGGGGTAAAACAAAGAAACACTGTGAGGGCCTGGGTTTCAGTGTTTGCTGACGAACCAGCGATTACAAGTTTGCTTTTTTAAAAGCAGCGCCGTGCCATCGAATTGCGTTCAATAGAAGCTGCTGCTCGTTTTGAAGCGGATGAAGTCACAAACCGTCAGGTGAGAGGGAGAGAACTGGCGAGCACGAGCTCACAGGGGCCGGAGAGCGATTGAAAGAGGGAAAACAGATGGCGAGATTGAGTTTTAGAGGCGAGCAGGCAGAGGAGGAGCGCTCACGGCATTTTTGTTCTGTACGTCTGGAGAGAACGGGAGCCTCCTCTGTGCCTCACAGCGGGAGTTTGGCCCGAGCTCTGGGCTCGTCTGGTCCGCACCACAGGGTGCTTTCCTGAGCGGGCTGCCCAGGGGAGGGGCACCTGCGGCAGCCGCAAACACTGGTCAAGCGGAGGGCCTGACAGGCGGGGCGAGGGCTGGAAAAGATGCTTGGTGGTTCCAGGAAAAACGCACATCTGTTGGATTTATGAAATCCTCAGGTAGAAGAGAGCAGTCTGTGAGTGGAAACATCAGTGTTCAGTGTAACTATTTCAGTTACTTTACCAAAGTAATGGAACTAATTACATCTGCTGACTAATTTATCAATAAATCGGCACAAAATTATTTTTTTTACACTTCCAGCGTTTTCTACCGACATTGTTCCTGCAACGGGCGACACGGTGGAGCAGTGGTTAGCACTGTTGCCTCATACGCATGCTCTCCCCACATGCATATTTTTGGAGGTGGGAGAAAGCTGGAGTACCCAGAGAGAACCCATGCAGACGCGGTGAGAGCATGGAAACCAGGAATCAAACCGTCTTGCTATGAGGCGACAGTGCCAACCAATTGTGTTTATTGTGTAATTAAATTACTGAACGTCACGACATGTAACTCGTTACTCTCCAACACTGGAAAATATTCCCCCCGGACCAGAGAAGATCATGACAGGATGAAATGAAAAGCTTCTGTCGTGCAGGAGGACAAACGTTATGATTGGAGCAGGTCAGCTGGTGCAGGCAACCACCAACACAAACAACACGGGGTTTATAGATTGGCCAGCCGGCTAACTGAGATAATGTTTTCCATCCATTTTGGTAGGGCTGACCAAACACTGTGTGTTTTAAGTTTATCAAACACTCAGTCATCCCCGCAGACCTCAGGGAGGATTTAATCATCTGATACGTCGACTGCACAGACACCTAAGACCTGTCTGCCGTGCAGGCTCACCGCGTTACTTTAATATCCCCTCGGCCACGAAGTGTCCTTTTTGGATCGGTTTCATCTCGACACAAGCTGCACGCTCCATCTTCTGTCATGTCGGTATGACGCCAACGCTCCAAAAATCACCACGTCTCGTAGGAGGGCTCGGGGTTTCAGAAGGATCTGGCGCGTTGTCTGACACCAAATTCCTCCGTAATGGACGAATGTGCGGTGAGATCTGCAGTTGTCTGCAAACGGTGGATGGATATTACATTAAACTCACAACAGAAGCACCCCCCCCCGTGGTGCCACTGCACAGGGCTCTGGATAATAACTGCAGTGGGAACGTTCTGGGCAGCCAGGTCAGGTAACTGGAAACAGACAGACCCAACAGCTCCAGAAATAATGGCAGCGCAGAGCGCGTCCTGGTGACAAATGTGTTTGGTATGTGTCTTCAACCTGTTGGTGTTACCAACGCAGCAGAGTCCCCGCTGCGTCCCGAGGCGTTCTTATGCAGCCCTCTGCTTTCTTTCCCTCAGTGAATGTGCCTACGTACGCCGCAGGAACACACGACGTGCAGCTAACGTATCCCAAACGTACGTACGCTCTCCTCACTCAGTGCCCGGCTCGTTTTACGTTTTCATCGAAGACGCTCGTGTCAGAAATAAGATTGCGTGTTTCACAGTAAATAGAGTTTGATGGATCGATCTCTCTGCGTGTTCCACCAAGGGGTTCACACGAGTGCAGCGCCTGAGGGTCAGAGGTCGGAGGAGCTTTGACGCCTGGGATGATGGAGATGGCCGTTTACGGGCAGCGTCCTGCGAGAGGACGAGTGTGAAGGAGCTAGAGGGGCAGACATGCGTGTGTGACTTGGCCGCACGAAGGAAAAACACTGGAGACGGCCTCGCAACGTCCAGCACTAAACGAAATAAAAGCTGAGAGGATCAGCATTTTTTATTTGCTGCTGTCAAACTGTGAGACGTCTGGAATATTGCAGACGTATTTGTTTCACGCAAGGAGAGTTTTTTATTTGTAGGGAGGAAAATGAATTTGTTCTGTGCTGCATACGTTCTTGTCCTGGCTGTTGTTGTGCTTTGAAACACAGCGCATTGGAAACGAGAAGTTCAAAAGAAATGACCACAACTAAATACTTCAGTCAACTTTACTTTACCAGCTTTGTAGTTTCAGACCATATTTACTGATTCATTCTTTATTCCGGGTCAAAGGGGAAGTTGCAAACATTGCACATGCAAGCTATATTTAAAGTAGAATTCTGCAATGTCACAGTTTTACAGTAAGAAAATAGATAGAATAATAGAATAACAATAATAATAATAACAATTATTATTATTATTAGTAGTAGTAGAATTGTAATAATAATAAACAACTTTATTTGTATGGCACATTTCATACACATGCAGATCAAAGTGTTTTACAACTAAATGAGTGAAAGACATGAAAACACATTAAAACAATGAGAAAACAACAGATATGATTAGATAATAATGTCAATACACATTCCCACCTTGTGTCTCTGTGCAGTATTTATCAAGATGTCTGCTCGAGCCACCCTATCACATTGTCTCCATTTTCTATGCATATACCCTCCTGGCAACGCATCCAAATAAAACCATCTGTCTGAGCGCTCTCACCCCACCTCTTTTGTCCCATCATCCCATCCTTACTCCTCGACGTCAAACAACAATATTTGCTCATCTGCGTCAAAGAGCAGCAGGGATTGTGCCACAGCACAGTGAATCCTTTGAGTCAGACAGACAGAGACACCAGCCAGCGAGTATACAGTACACCAGAGCAGGGAAGACCTCCGAGAGCCTCTCTCTCTCTCTCACACACACACACACACACGTATTCAAACTCCAGGGATTCACTCCACTTTTCAGTTATCGTCCGTTTCAGCACACTCCAACTACATGTCTGCTCTGGTCAGCCTCCTCCCGCTTCAACTTTGCTTCTCTACCTTTTTTCTATTCACAATTGTGATTTTGTTTCATGTTGCAATGAGCCAGGAGACTCTTTCTTTTTAAATAACGATGAAATGACACATTGAAAAACACCGATCTTTATTTGCCGGCCAGGCTTTATTTTATGCACCATTATAAACCATAAGAGTCGAGGCCACGGCAGGATTCCTATTCATAAGTACACGGTAACCCAACATGCAGGTTATAAAAGTTGGTTATTTTAGATATGTCAGGGTTCAGGGAGAAGAAAAAAAACTGTTGAGCATAATTTATTACATCAACAAACAATGTCTCAGAAGGTTCAGACCAGTCACATCACGTTGTTCAGAAAACACTCACTCTGATTTATTCTGTGAAATGGAGATTTTACTGGAAACGTTTGCACATGCACGACAAACGGGTTCAGTTCTTCTTTCCTCACATTAAAACACACAGACTTTGCCGAAATCCTGCTCAATAAATACACCAGTTCATTCTCGCATGTGTTGATTCCCGTAGAAGCGATCACAGTCTGCTGTATCGTCAAACAAGCTCATTTATAGATCATTCACACGTTTTAATTGGATTATGTGGACTTGCGTTCTATAGAAATAAAAGACAGATTTAATAAGACCAACACTTTGCAGACTGAGCCAATAAAGCATAAATTAATGAAAAATAAAAATTCAGTTTGCATTGGTTAAAAAACCCCCAAAACAACAATTATTAAGAAGCCATAATCTCCTGATCAGACATATTGTCCTTTCTTAAAGCCTCATGACAAAGTGCTCGAATTTGCTTGGTGTAGCTTCGTAGTTAAATCAACGGTCTTTGGTTCCTGAAAGTTACAGTACATTTTTCACATTGTGTATCTTGGAAAACATGTACACACTCACATTATTGTCTCAACTCATGACTGCAGCGGACTGCCTTTGCGGCAGAGTTGATTCGCTGACGTCAGCATCTGCCGGTTGCGTTTCCGTTTGCCTGTCAATAGCGTGTAGAAGAAAGGGTTTACACAGGAGTTTCCGTAGGTGAGTCCCGTGAGGATGCGGTTCACGGTCACCTGTGTCCCCACCGGTACCGTCCGCAGCATGTCGGGCTGGTACAGAGGCAGCAGCTGCCAGATCCAGAATGGAAGGAAGCAGGCCCAAAAGGCCAGAACGATGCCCAGGATCAGGAGCAGGACTTTGGGTTTGGGAGCACGCGGAGGACAAGCAGTACTGGTCCCACTGGCCCAGGGGGGGCGGGTCTGAGACACCCAGTAGAGACGGCCAAGAGTCGCGTAGAGCGCGCCGATGGCCAGTCCCGGTCCGAGAATGCTGGTGCAGAACAAGACGCTCAGATAGGCCTTGGAGCTCTGCTCGTCCCACGCGGGCACACACAGCCGCCCCTCCTGGTTCTCGCCATCCTCCAAGTGCAGCGTGATCATCATGGGCAGGCTGAGAGCCACCGCCAGCCCCCAGGCCAGACTCACCCGTAGCAGGCCAGAGGAGTTGGAGGACGAGGTGTGGAGCGGGTGAGCCACAGCCCGGTAACGGTCCAGGCTCATGGCGGTGAGAGTGAAGATGGAGGCGTGCATGGTGAGAAGGTCCAGGCTCAGGAGGAGGCGGCAGCCCAGGTCTCCGAAAGCCCAGCCGGATGCGAGACTGTCGTACACGATGAAGGGGGCGGTGAACAGGTAGAGCAGGTCCGCGAGAGCCAGGCTGAGCACCTGAAGGTGAAGAGAGGATGAAGAGGAGGTAGACGAGAAGGGAGAGGTGGAGGGGGAGGAGGAACTGGACAAGCAGGACGGTGCAGGGACTGTCATCAGGCAGCAGGTCAGTCCGGCTCCTCTTCTTCTACTTCTCCTGCGTCGCAGGAGGAGGCCCAGGGTGTACAGGTTCCCTGTGATGCCCAGGAGGGAGAGAAGGGAGAGGAGCGAGCAGAACAAAGCCGTGGACGCTAAGCTAGGCGATGGAGAGACCGAGGGAGAGGAGGACGGCGCAGAGTAGTTGGGGATGATGGGGAAGGTGTACGGGGAAGGTGGAGGCAAAGAGCCTGAGAGCTCCATGATGGGGGGTTTAGAAGAAATGTCGGAATGCTTCACAGTCTGTCAGTGAGTATTACTGAGAGGTCAAACTGTAAAGAAAGTTTCAGGAGGAAGAGGAGAGAAGGAAAAAGAAGAAACGGGTGAGAGAGGAGAGGGAGTCAGTGATTTAAATCATTTAAAGCGTTGTACCTAAGCAGCACTGGCGCTTCATGTCGACGCAGACCGCTGCTCTGGTTGGCACAGACGTCTCATTTTATAGCTTCACAGGCCGTCGGGCGGGCCGGTCGTGGTTTTAATAAAATAATTGGATTTTCAGAAGGTGGGGCCCAAACCGAGGTCATAAATCTGGACTGGAACCTTTGAACGTCGGTTCCTTCTCAAGGTCGACAGTTCAGTTGTGTTAATTATGTTAAGTGGGACCATAAAAAGTGTGATACTGGTATAAAGTTTGCGCAGAGGAAGTTTGGATCTTTGTCAGGTTTCTATATGTTGTGTTTCTTCAAACATGGTGGAACATTTGAGAAAGCGCTGACTCAGTGAACGGCACAGGCCGCTGGACGGGGCGGCCGAGCTCTGTCACAACGTTTGACCCTATAATGTTGAAATCTAGAGCCACAGTTTTCCTCTCCGGAGGCGTTGATGTGTTTTACATTGACATTGTTTTGTCAGTCGTGAGACAAGCCCCATACGTCACTTTACGTAAGGAATCTAATCTGCTGGGACATCAAAGCAGACGCAGGGTGCCTGACAGAAACGGCCTCCATGACACATGGTGACCCAGGCGGCACCGGGGTTAAGAGCCACTGTTGAACTGTGGAGGAGCGCTGGGTTCCCCGTGGTGCCGTGCGCCTCCATACGTCCACCGGCTCGCCTTGAATAACCGTTACAATGATGACAGCCGCTTTCCAGCCGGGAAACACTTTCAAGTTCTCTGTTTTAAATCTATGCTGATAACTTCAGTCTGCATTTCAACAATGTGCTTCTGTGTTTGTTTTTGCAAAAGAATCCATCTTTTTATAATTGGTGAGCGCCACAAGAGTAGAATCAATCCACAAACATCATTTCACGTAGATTTGATGAGGCTGAAAAATTAAATATGATGAAATCAGAATCAGAAATGTATTAATGAAATGTACATTATAACATTAAAATACACTAGGTAGCACGAAGACTGAAGTAAGATATGAAATCAAGATACAACGTAAAAAAAAATAAATTCCAACTTATTGTCTAACATCTATAGAAATCATGAAAGTCTATTTATCTGCCAGTAATTTGTGAAATATTTTCTGAGATCTCACCTTAGACTGGACTCAGTAGAAAAATATTCCAAAGGTTCATTTTGTGAAAAACTTTTGTTTCCATCCTGAAAACTTCCTGGTTTCTCCTAGAAATCTCACAGAATCAGGATGTTTTCTTTAGATCTTCATTAGCAGATTCAGGTGGTCGGCACACATGTCAACTGCCTAAACTCTCCGGTCTCGTCCCGTCCTGTCTGCTGTAGCTTCGTGTTTGATGTGTGTGAGTGAACAGCAGAGGAGTGTGTGTCAGAGGAAAAGGGGGTGGGATGGGATGCTAAGTGAGGGGGCTCATCCTGCACGCTGTTGAATATTAACATTATCTCCCGTTGCGCCAACTGGCTTCAAGAAGTCCCGACCAAGGGATGGATATTTTTTTTTTAATACATTGCAATTTAATACATGAACTTGTGGATTTTTACCTCCCATTTATTATTTGGGTCATCTACTTTTACCACATGACATCTGCCGTTGTGATCCATTTAATTTCAATATCAAAACATTTGAAGAACCATTTTGAAGGTTTTGCTCGTCACTTGCGGTCGTTCCACTCTGAATTATGCCTGAAAAACATTGTGAATGAGTTGGCCCGCATGTAAGTGAGTGTTTGGAATTCATGTTTTATTGCCAACACATTTTCTGAGATTTACTGTAAGCTTGATCATATTTTGATGACTTTCTGATGGTTTCAGAACCTTCTGTGCCACAAATGTAAATCTCACAGTGAGCTCATTGTCAAGACTTGGACCATTTGACCATAAATGGTATCGTAAGATCATGTTTTGGCAAATAACCAGACGCTGTAGAAGTAATAAATACAACCACTAAGGTTTTAAAGCTAACAATTTATTGTGATGGATTCAAGAAACCAGGAGCCAATGCATTTTGATATGATGACTGAACAGATAACAGACTGTGGTGGTCAACTGTTAAATCCATGAGTAGAAATGAAAGGTTTAACCTCCGCACCATTCCTCTGAAAGTTGTGGCATCTGTCCAAGAATATGCTAACATCTTCAGCATGACCCAGGTAGTAAAACTAAATATATCAGCTGATTTACATTTACAACACTAACGTATAGTCACATGTTTTTACTGAAACAATTAGATCGCAGGTACAAAGGACTAGTTGGTTAGCATCCTCCATGTGTCACTAGTTGGTTAGCATCCTCCATGTGTCACTAGTTGGTTAGCATCCTCCATGTGGGGCTAGTTGGTTAGCATCCTCCATGTGTCGCTAGTTGGTTAGCATCTCCCACCTTGGGACTAGTTGGTTAGCATCCTCCATGTGTCGCTAGTTGGTTAGCATCCCCCACCTTCGGACTAGTTAGTTAGCATCCCCCACATGGGACTAGTTGGTTAGCATCCTGCATGTGGGGCTAGTTGGTTAGCATCCCCCACATGGGACTAGTTGGTTAGCATCCTCCATGTGTCGCTAGTTGGTTAGCATCCCCCACCTTGGGACTAGTTGGTTAGCATCCCCCACATGGGACTAGTTGGTTAGCATCCCCCACCTTCGGACTAGTTGGTTAGCATCCCCCACCTTCGGACTAGTTGGTTAGCATCCTGCATGTGGGGCTAGTTGGTTAGCATCCCCCACATGGGACTAGTTGGTTAGCATCCTCCATGTGGGGCTAGTTGGTTAGCATCCTCCATGTGTCGCTAGTTGGTTAGCATCCCCCACCTTGGGACTAGTTGGTTAGCATCCCCCACATGGGACTAGTTGGTTAGCATCCTGCATGTGGGGCTAGTTGGTTAGCATCCCCCACATGGGACTAGTTGGTTAGCATCCTGCATGTGGGGCTAGTTTGTTAGCGTCCCCCACATGGGACTAGTTGGTTAGCATCCCCCATGGGGTTATTTGGTTAACAACCGTACAAAGAAGTTGAATTTCAAATATTGTTCCAACACATTCCATTTTCCGTTTTTGACTTGAACAAATGTTCAACGTACGTACACACGATATACCCTAGTCCACTCACCACCACCACCACCACGACACGCACCAAAAGGTTAAAGATGATCCCAGTCGGAATAAAGAACAGATCAGTTGTCCCGGTTGTTTTTGGCACAGAGCTCTTTGTGGTTCCATCTTTTGTTTTCTTTTCGTTTTCTCCTTGAAACCTCAAGAAAATATTAATGTAATCGTAAAACCAATTTTTCCAGTAGCTGGTCGAAGTAGACGGTCAGACAGCTTATCACTGGTATCCGTTGTCTTTTCATGACTAACACACTTCAGCTCCAACCCAGTGTCAACACACCGCACGGCCTCAAACACGCGTCATCCCGCACCCCCACGAGATGATTATTTGGTGGTTGAATTTCAGAGGAAATTAATTATCCCGGACGCCCGCCGTGTGTCAACAGTTTTCCATGTCAGGGAAATGTTTAAATGGACGGATCTCATAAGTGTCTCGACTCTCTGCATCGGACGATATCACAGAATTCCGTTCAGGACGTATCAGAAGCAGCTTACAGTCGCCTGTTATCCACCGAGTTGTTTTTGGCCGCACACATGTGGAAGCCACAGCGCGGTGGTCTGCCAGCTTCAAGAGGCTCAACAACTTGGAGATGATTTAGTTGTGACTAGCCTGTAAA
>CAAKHB010003611.1:31743-57386 GCA_901007665.1 Aeoliscus strigatus
GCTGCCATGACACCAGGAGACAGACAGGTATAATGGCGTATTGGATGGAAATTGATATGCAGGCGAGGTTGCCAGGAAGAAAAGGGTTTTAATGAAATGATATCAAGTGCACTCGCAAACTGAACTGTAAAACCCCAACATGCTCAACATGTCACTGTGGACAAAAAGTGGTTGTTGGTAGGGGGGGGGTGGCTGAACAGTTTATTTGTCAAAGCACATCCATCCCAGAGTGCAGACACATTATATAATGACGCCTAGCTGAGCTATGGGCTCTGTTCGAATCCTTCGACCTGCTGTTCGTCTGTCGCTACCGATTCATCAGTCTCGAGTATGAAAATGAGAGGCGTCTGATGGGGAGGGGCCAAAACTAAGCAACAACTTATGAGGTTAATGGGAATAAACAAGTTAAAACAAGCACTCACATTCCTCTGCTGAGACACACGTCTGACTGGGACTGAATTATGGTGAGTAAACTGAGATGATAGAAATATTTCATTTGTACTTCAAAAAACCCCCAAAAACAAACAACTCCCAGTGCCACATTCAGAAGAAGAATGTAAATGAACTAACTTGAACCCTACAAGCTCATCCACACTAAACATGAAAAACCTCCGGGTTCTCCAGCTTCCTGCCACAGTCCCAAGACGTGCTCGCGAGGTGAATTTGCGACTCAAGACATCACCCGTGGGCGTGAATGTCACTAAATGGTGCTGTATGTCAACTCTGCCATGGATTAGCATCCACCTCGCATCCGTTCACTCATCCATCCATCTGTTCACCTATCCATCCATCCATCCATTTACTCATCCATCCATGCATCATATATTCAGTTCAGTTCAATTTTATATTTTATCCATCCATCCATCATCCATCCATCATCCATCCATCATCCATCCATCATCCATCCATCCATCATCCATCCATCCATCCATCCCTGTTCCGTAACACATGTCAAACGTCTATCACAGTCTCCACTTCACTTCCTGCTCACACAGGTTTTATGATGGTCATATGATGGTCACATGACACCAACCAGCCATCAAGAGACCAACCAGCCTCTGTGAAAAAGCGTGTCACGCGTGTAAAAATAAAGCTGAGCCTGAGTACATAAATTCATGCTCCCTTGTAAAAACAACCTTTATTTTTCAGCGCGTCTTCAGCCCACCCGCTTCAGGCCGCTAACGTGTGCGATCAGCGGGTCGTCTCAGTATGACGAATACCTTTCACGTAAACATTAACAACTCTCTAACCTCTTCCCGTCTGTCCTTGTTCTCTCTCCATTTGTTTAATTAATTCTCTTACTGGTTTTCTGAGTAACCTGACGGACAAATTGCAGGCTGGTCGACCGTCCTCAGCATCATAGTCTTGATTAAATGGGCGGACGTTTCCTTGCGTGTGACAAACGGTTGTTGGAGCCGGCTGATTCGCAACTTGTGATGAGTTATTGATCCTCTTGGGCTGTTTGTTAACAGTTGCTCATCAAATTGGCCTTTTGGGTCTCAGTTTGTTCGATGTGCGAGTACATGGATGTTCTGTCTTATTTACCCGCGGACACTCGTCTTTTCTTTTTTCCAATTCACTCCTTATTAAACACTTTAAGAAACAACTATTCTCAGAAAAAAAAACCCAAACATCTCCATCGTCACTCCATCGTCTGTCTTCTATGCATCAATCATAAAATAAGACAGGACTGAACGACTTAGTTAACGACTGTTATTGCTCCTAAATTGATTAAATCAAAATTAATCTTGATTTCTTAATTGAATAATTAAATTTTTTGTTGTTTCCTTTTTTGCATTGACTCCGTGTGCCTTGACTTGTGAGCACTTCTAGACTATAGAGAAACTGAAGTTATTCAGAGATGTGTGTGTGTGTGTGTGTGTCTGGGATAGATATATATAATATCAAAGATGCATTTCCAGAAATTAATACATACGTTCTCTTCATTCTCCTCTTCGTCTGTTGTCTTTCACTCCTGATGGAGAACATTCAGTACACACCTTTCACCGTGAACATTTCAGTCTCATAGACGAAGCTCTAATCATATCAGTGGACGTGGAGACTCAGCTGCTTCAATGAAAGAAAAATAAAACTGTTTTGTTTCTGTGTTTCCTGTTAAACGCGATAGCATCACACTTGCATTTTCCTGAGGAATGTTCCCACTCCATCGGCCCCTGAAGTCTGCAGACACCTTGAAATCACGCAGTATCAGATTGGAACCTTGTGTGACCAAAGACCAAACCTGGAACGTGTTACAGGACACTGAGTCTGCGGCTCCATCTGCAGAGATCAGGCCATTCATACGCCCGTATGTATGGAACGTGATCACGGCAGCCAGCAGGGAACGGGACAGCTGCTGCTCACGCACGAGCGTTTTTAAAGTTCAGAGAGAAATTCACTGAAATGTCCTCCAAGCAACATTGAACACGCTGCAAGTTCACGTGTGGGTCAGAATCTGGTTTCTGTCGTTTGGTCTCTGTTGGGGATGGTAACACATATCTGTAGCCATAAAACACCTGGAGGTGTGAAGTGCGGCCGCTTAGGTGTCGACACAGCTGTTGATTTTAAATGTGGCTTGTAATTAGAGCCGGGGGAACCAGGTGTGTCGCCTCTGGTCGGTCTGCAGCTCCAATTAGCTAATTACAACTGAAAACCTGAAAGTCTCCTATGTGGCTCCTCAACTGCCCACGCAAAGATAGTTTCAATCTGCCCCCTGGTGGTCCATCTCCAGTACTGCAGCCACATGACATGTGGCAGCTTTATGTAATTTAATTACAAAAGTGACATAAGTGTAACCACTCACATTACTGGAGACAAATGTTTAATTAAATAAGTTCAGTACTGGTGATTGCCATTTTAGTTGCACTGGAACAATTTCTACAACAACTTTGTCTATATGTTTAATAATACTTTGTAGTGTTTAATTATTTTGTCATTTAGTGTGTGAATGGATGCTAATGTTAATAATGTAGGTGTGTTACAGCAGAGCAACATATCGTAATCCAAAAGCGCAAAAGTTTGGTATGTAACTAGTCGTTTGTCAGAATGCTGCGGGATTAGCAGGAATTAGAAGTGAATCCATCACTTTGATGCAATAACAGTTTATGCGAAAATGACAATTTTTTTTCCGTCATAGGAAATGAATGGGTGCCAGAGGTCCACAACACAAAAACTCAGTGTTTTCACAGCCCCATAGCTCGCACTTACTTTCACCTAGAAATGTGATTTAAACACTACAACACAGTTTCAGTCTCTATGTGACAGTCAGTCAGTTTCTGCTGAACATGGACGATTTGATACAGTTGATAAATTCATTCAGCATTTACAAAACTAATCAAATGTCATGAGTTACTTTGATAAAGTCAGTGAACTCGTTAGCTTGTGATTGGAACCAAATCATTTTCCAAACTCTCCCAACACAAAGACTTGAGTCGTCCCGGCTTCGCTCCTGCGAAATAAAAACTTTCCAAATTGCCGCTGTGAAGAGAATGAATCATTTCAAATGTCACGGCGTGGACGGAACCCATGATTGAAGCAGTGGAAACGTTGGGTCACAGCTGGGCGACGAGCGGCGTGAGATGCTGGTGGTTTCATGCTTCATTAGCGATGAAAAAGAGGAGTGGAAGGTTTGTGCCTCAGAAAGAAGCAACTTTAAGGCTAAAAGATGAAATGAGTTTATCGCCCGGCTTGAACACAAAGTAAGATGGCGGCGTGCGGCAGCTTCTCTTGCTCTGGGTGCGACAGGTAAAACTTTGAAGTTGATACTTGATGAACTTGATATATTTTGGCGCGAATTGGCAGTGGAGTGGTCAGTGCCGACGGCTCCCTCTAGGGGCCGGTTTTGACTTTGGGATGTGTCTTTGTGTCGTTTGCATGCTCTCCATGGGATGTTTACTCCAGGTACTCCGGCTTCCTCCTCCCACGTCCAAAAGCATGTTAGGTTAATTGGTTACTGTACTGTATGGGCAATTTAGAGTCACTAGTTAAGCTTGGCGCTTTTGGAAGAAGCCGGAGTACCCAGAGAGAACTCCACACAGAAAGACTCGGAATCTGATCATTTATCAGATCATTGCACCACAGTGTCACATGTTTATTTGCTTTTGATATTGAGATTTCATCTTTTTTTTTGTCTTTCATCTCTTAATATATCATAAACGTACTGAGACTTTAAAACAGCATCTTGATCCTCTTGTTTCCTGCTCTGAATGACAATAAATGTTGATTTATCTCTGAATCTGCTTTACTGCTGCTTCCGCTGATGCATCAACAGACCACTGGTCTTTACACTGAAGTCCTTATAACGTCACTGACCTCCTTTTTATTTTCTGTAGTCGTCCTGCAGGAAGAAATCCTCAGTATTTGAGCTGCAGGCTCCACACACACACACACACACACACACACACACACACACACACACACACACACACAAAAGAGACAGACTTTTTTTTAAAAAGCACTTCAGCTTTCTCTGAGCTACATATTCTGTCTGGGCCACATCAGTAACGACATTGTGCACGTTTCCAGTTGTCCTAATGTCTGTCTCTGTGAAGTCATCACTGTGCTAATGCCCCCACCTCAACACACACACACACACACACACACACACACACATTTTTCCATGGGTCAATTACAATGACTGTGTTTCTTTCACAACCACTTATGCAATTCAAAATGACAGAGGCTCCCTGCTTACATGGACGTGTGTGATTCATTTCATGAACTGACGTATTTCGTGCAGCCGTAGACTCAGATCAGTAAAGATCAGTAAACAGTATTTTTCTCACACAGATCTTTGGGCCATGGACGCTGGCTGAAGGGATCCTCTGGCGCCTCAGCAGACTCCTTCACTAGAGGTGAGTGTGTGTCTTTTCTAACTCTTTGGTGAAACTCACATTTTTATATTCTTCCCATGAAAGAGAACAGTTTCTGTTTCAATAGCTCATGAAATGTTTGCATGTCAAAGGGAAGATGTTTGAAATGTACACGTCTTTGTTTGTGTGTAACAGAATGGTGAGTTGGAGGTTTGACAGCCATCTATTAGAAAGGAAACACAAAAAAGTGTGTTAATACGATGAAGAAAAGCTTCTGGTTGTCATCCCTCGTCAAGCTGATCTGATCCCAATCCCTTATTCCATAGAATGACATCACAGGTCAATTTTTGGGCGCCTCGACTCTGATTAAATCAGATTAAGTATTAGTAAACACACACACACACACACACACACACGTTCTTCACTCTGACCTCAAACATGATGATGTGTCAAGTATGGAAAATGAACTTTTTTCGAACAAAAATTCAGAATAGACCAAAGAATATTTGTTTTATTTCTGATTGAAATGTCTGATTTCAAGTAATAAAATGTCTTTAACACCGAAATTCAAACACATCACCATAAAAAGTAACTTGTTGTAGACAGTCTTCACGTTCCCACAAATTTTCACTTAGAAAAAGTACAAAAATCAGCCAGTGGAGCAGGTATTTCTTTTCTTATTACAAGCAAAGAGATTTTTATGCTTTTTTTGTAAGTGAAATTTTGTCGAAAGACAAGTTACTTCCTCATGTGTTCTGTCGTATTTAAAGTGTAAACCTGGAATTAGACACGGTGATCAGAAATAAGAGAAATGTTCTTCATAAACGTGTAAAAGTAAAAGTGAGCAGACGTGATATCCTGAGTCAGATTCGCAGTGTGTGCGGTGTGACGTCATCAGACATCTTCAGTCCCACTCGTGTAGTTGACTTCAGTGATGGACACCCGATCATCAGGTAGCTCCTGTTTCCGCCTCTGGGGCAGCGGCGCGAGGGGAAAGGCGTACGTCACAGGGGTTGGAGTGACGTCAGCGCGCCCATGCACCACCTGGCGCTCGCGGTCAGTGCGCAGCGCGGGACACGCGGCTCGCGCACCCTCTCAGTCCTGCGCCGTTTTATTTGACTGGAGTTTGTTTCATTTACCTTTAAATTGTGTTCAACTGCCGTCAGCTAACGTCCTCCCGTCGCGCTGGATTAACAGAAGGAAAACAGATGATAGTAGGTGAGTGCAAACTGACGTTACATACGTAAAAATGTTGCCAAAATGCCCATGAAGTTGTCGATAAACCTGTCAATATGGAGCTTTTACCCACGAACGAGCTTCATCCGTTGACATCACACGCAGCTTTTTTTATTATTATTATTTAAAACATCTTAGATTTGCAAACTTTTGACAAAATTTTTTGACAGTTGAATGCTCACAATGTTCGGAGCAGCAGCAACAACAACAACAACAACAACAACAACAAGTCAATAATCAATACTAATCTGGTTGAACTGCGTCACTCACAGCCAGACACTCTTCCCGGGATGTTTTTAAATGTATTTGTGGACTAATTCCAACACGTGGGAAAGAATGAATGTATGATGAAGAAACAAAACACATTCTCTTCTCCTTCTGACTCAAAACCCCTTCTCCTTCGCAAATTATCAATTGATAAAACAAATAAATGTCAAAGTTAACATCATATTATTCCCCTGAAAACAGAGTTGACAGGACTCATCAAGTATTTTCTCGGCCAGTGTTTGATGAAACAGCACGATGTGTTCACCTGAGAGGCGTTTTCCACTGATCTGTGCCAGTAGTTTAAGAGTGTGATGCAGATGGAAGTCGATAACATGCCTCTGGTTTTTGTTTGTGTGTATCTGATTAAAGGTTTCACACGGAGCTGACAGGAGAATACTCAAATGAACATTTGTTTGGCACAAATGTTTCTGTCTGTATTCTGAATTGAGTTGAAGTGGACAGAAAATGTAAAATGACAGCATTTCCCCTTTAGACAGCAGCATCTGTTTCTGAGAGAGATGGAGATTAACATCCGTTAAAAAATGGAATCCTCTCAACGTGCAGCCTGCAGACATTTTAGTTAATTGGCCTCTTGAGCACAGATATCAATGCTCATAATGTGAAAGGTGCAAATTATTAGACCAAAGGAGACGATTGTATCACAGTCAGGATGGACAAATGGTGATACTTAACCGTATCCTCAATAAGTTAACTTCAGATTGTGATATTTATTGTGAGTACAACTGTGATTTAGTGTCACATTGAAATACATTTGTGGGACTTTGCAGGAGACAGAACATATTCTAAACGGATTTTGAAGAGGTAAAGATATAAATAGCCGATATCCTCCATAAAAACCCTCAGCTTTAAACGTCTGCACCCCATTGTTTGTTTGTTTTTGTAGTAAATAGTCTCATGGATTTCATTTTTGACACCCGCCATCTAAACTACGAACCAAAAGTGGAATAAAATTTGGTCTAAAAACGATATCATGGAAACAGTTGCAATCAGAAACCTGACAGTGTATCATTTATCTTACAAGTACAAGAACAGTATTTTCTGACGGACATTTGTCATCTACAGGAAGGTCAGACTGTATCTGCTCAGGCGTGTTATTGAAGCTGTCGCCACATCATCAGACTGTATCAGCCCATCTTTTAAAGACTACGCTACAAATATCAGTAAGCATGTCTGGTTATATCATGTTATGTTGCATATAGCATTTAACTCTTTACACACGTAAGATAAAGGTCTCTAAAAGAATACGTACGGGATTTAAGATTTAACAAGGGGTTTAACAAGTAGTCAGTATTGTGTACTTTGTCTGGTTCCAAGTATTCCTTAATTAAAACAGGAACGGCGCAGTTTTAACCAGCACTTTGCAAGATGGTGCATCTTAACTCCTCAGATTAACACGGGGTCGTCAGACAATGACCTCAATTGCTGCACACAGCTGACGGAGGAACAGCAGTGGAAAAGTTTCAATTAGATGGAATAAGGCCCGTTGCCAAGATGAGCGCACACTTGTGCTGAGTACCTCTCCATCACAAAAACAGGAAGAGTAAATGTTGATATGTTTTTTAACTACACACATGAAATTTAAAAATGATAAATATTCTCCTGAAAGACTGCAGCATCAGTTCAGTCAGTTGTTCTCCCAGGCTGTTCCGAGCTGCAGAC
Organism: Aeoliscus strigatus; assembly: GCA_901007665.1. NCBI lineage: Eukaryota > Metazoa > Chordata > Actinopteri > Syngnathiformes > Centriscidae > Aeoliscus > Aeoliscus strigatus. Next base: position 39,738 of record CAAKHB010003611.1, read on the forward strand.
AGGAAGTTGCCGGCTGGAACGCCCACCATACCTCGGATATCGAATTCTGAAACTGAAAATGTTCTTAGTGTTTTTGTATCACTTAACCCCAGTCCAGACTAAAGATTTGGAACGTTCCAGCAACAGTCCAGTTCACACCGACGCACCGAGCAGCGATCGCACATGGCGACCTCACGTAAACTCCCAACCGAGGACTCCAATCTTCTGCGGCACACGCTCCGGCATTCCTCTTTGTGGGTTTGTTAGCGTAGCATTTCAAGCTAATGTTGTGAAGGCCGGGCTGTGCTGCCAAAGGATTCATCGGTGTGTCCTCCCCGTCCCCCCGTCCAAAAGTTAGCATTTTTGTTAGCATGTCTGTAGCTGGGTACGTCAGACAGCCCCCCCCCCCCCATGTGATACTCCTCTCCAGGTAGAATCCTCTCCAACTTCTGTTGTTCTGTTGCGCCTCAAATCTTTGGTCTGGACTGGACTTTAGGTCTTTTGTGTCCATTTATATCACATATTTTATATCACACAATGTGTTGCTTAGCAACTAAGAACTAGCACAAGAACGACTCTTTTCCTGTTGCGGTGCGTCATGGCCTCGGACGTCCCATACAGTTGGAATGCATCAATCTGTACTGACTCATTTTAGTGGGAGCCCAGGTTGAAAAGCACAAAACTTCTGTTGGACTTAACTTCCGATGACACAGCCAGGCGCTGTCGGCTGTACTAGCTGCAGCTGAAAAAGACGTCACCTGACCAAAACTGCGCTGGCCTGGTATTGATCAGCTAGAGTCCACGGCGATGCTGGACTGTGTTTCTGGACTGTATTTGTACTTATCGCCATGACTGTCGTCTGCTGCTCTGATATTTATCAAATAAACGCTAAATGTAGTTGTTATGTAAAGTTAATTCATGGAGAGAATAGAGAGGGAGAGAGAGAGAGAGACAATCAGGCCCAATGTGCCCTGGTTTCTAACCACCACCGATCAATAGTAAGTATTGACGTCTCCACATTCGCTTTGGGGTTTTGCACAGAGGACAGTGAGTAATATTTTGTGTCGTGTGCATGCTGTTGATTCAACTTTCCATCATGAAAACGTCAAACAAGACACAACGAAACGGAAAACTTCCAAGCCGGGACAACAAAAGAATAGCCTGTGAATATTTATAAAACGCAGAGCAGGAACTGGTGACGCTCACACGTTGGAAAAGAGGATATTCCAGTGTCTTTGTGAATGACACTGAAATGATATTCGCCGCAACCCTAATCTCTCCGCGTAACACCTTAATATGGTCAGATAATCTGGATAGAAAGAGGACAGAAGCGTAAAGAGGGAGAATTTATAGAAAGTGACATCGGCGCAGAGGAGAGAAGAATTGTGTGTAAAAAAAAAAAAAAAAAAAGGATTAACATGGTCCAGTATGAAAAGTGTGAGGTGGATCATCAAAGCACAGATTTGCCTCGAGCAGCTAAAAACTTTGTTACTGACTTTTGCATGTGCTGGTCAAAACATTTAAACATGAGAATCTGGTGATTTTTCTGTCGTGAGAGACAAAAGCAGAATTTGAAGCAAATGAGTTGTGTGTGTGTGGGGGCATCGTTCCAATCCTGTAAAGCAAATGTCGGGCGTTTGCTCAGGAGGTCTGACGCTTGAAGGACCCCCACACACACACGTTCAGTCACGTCATTCTGTCGTCACGTACACTCTGTGGCAGAGGTGCTGAGTCGTGTCCTCGCAGACCTCCTGCATGACAGTTTAGAGAGGTCCTCTGAGATATTTGTCACTTGGCCAGGATGAAATTCATCAGAACATGTGCACCCTCACATTCCCTGCACACACACACACACACACACAAACACACACACACACACTTCCATCATCAGCTTCTCCAGAGGCGGTCGTCTGTGGTCCAGCGACACTCTGGCCCAGTCCCCGTTGGATAACAGACCTGAGAGCCTGTTGGTTTGTTGGCGTTCACAACGTTTTAGAACGTGCATGTGACTGCACGATGACACTGTCTGGAGGATAAGAGGTAAATATGTGTTGTTAATATACACGTTCAGGTCCGTTCTTCATTTTATTTCTGATGAGCCATCCTGAGATGCTCAGGTCCACAAAAACCACAGTTCCTTTAAGCCAACATTTGTTCAAGTGTTTTCTCTTTTTTCAAGTATTCCTTCTTTTAGTTTGCTATTTCTAGCTTTTTTTAATTGATTGATTGTTTTTTTTTATCCATTATCCATTAATTAACTTAATAAAACACAATAAAACGGATTAAACATGTCCTCCTTTTGATGTGTTTCATGTCCTTTTAATTTGTAAAATTGCCTTGGCTGAAATGTTGCCATCGATATAAACTCACCTTGCCTTCCATGTCAGCAGATGACACAATCTTTGTATAGGTCACCCTTTAATTTAGTAGTTCAATTCATAAAGTCATAATAAAATGAACACCACAGGTCTCCGTTTGTCATGAAATGTGTCTGTCTTGAAGTATTAGTGTGGTTTACAGAGAGGTGACATCTGTTGGATTCAGTGCATCGTGGCTGGTTTTCTGTGTAGCTGCTCTATCTATATCATCCCACCTGTGTGTGTCTATAGATTTTCTCCAGCAGGAACGTCAGAGGTCCTCTGAGGATTAGTATCAATGAGATTAGCAGCTGCAATCCACAGAATTCCCTCATCTTCCCTGCAGTGCCGACTGCTTCCTCTTTATCCTCAACCGACACAAAGTCCCCGTTGATGTGAGTCGCTGTGGCTCAGGAGCTGGAGCTGCTTGTCTAGTAACCGTATGTTTCCTGGTTTGATCCCTGTCACCTCCTCATGCGGCCTTGGGCAAGAAACTCAACCCACATCAGCTGCTCATGCTTCCCCATCAGCGTGTTTATCAGCTTTTCACCTGATCCACATGGACTCACAGTGGCTTCTTAAAACACATTTTTTACTGATTTTTTTTTCCAGTTTTCTGTCTGATTTTGTACTTTTTGTTTTATATGTTATGTCATTTTTATTTTGCTCATACCATTATTTTTTCTCCATCTTTTTAATATTCCAACCAATGTATAATTGCTGTTCATTTACGTCTTTTCTACTTTTATTATTGTTATTATTATTGTTTCTTGATATAATTGGCATCATCTTCACTTTCGCTCTCCCTATGTCCCGTGCACTGTGCAGCTTTGTAAAGCACTTATTCACTACTACTCCTATTAATAATAATAATAATAATAATAATGATAATACTATTATGTGAGACCGTTTGGTGTCCTTTTCCAGAATAAAGATTCCTCTATTAAAAATGAATGATTCTCTAGAGGGTCAATGGAGGATTTTGATGTTTACTATACACTCAATCAACAATGTCCAGGATACTCGATCTTACTGCACGTGAAATATCTAAAATTGCAGCTACGTATATTGTGATGCCCATTCTTGGTCTGTGCTATGTATGATGATTGTATGACTTTGTCGTTTCCCCCTTTTTTCTCTGTTCTCAGGCGCTAAGATCGGACTGGCACACTGAAGTCATGACAGAGCTTGGGTCATCACTTAGGGCTGTTTGCAAAGCCCTGTCACCGCTGCATGTGGCAGTTTGAGAAATTCAGCAACAATGCACCAACGCGTCAGCAAACGGTGAGAGTTCCCCATCAACTTATATTTAACTAGCACAGCATATTTATCATTGACAGCAAGTCGCAACTTGAATCTTCTGACATTTTTCTTCAACAAGATAATGAGCCACTTTTTTTCCCGTCAGACATCTGTGCTGTTATTACCTTTAATTTTCCCTCTGTTTTCTCTTATGTTTCTCAAGGCCGACAATGTGTTTGTCAAGCTGGTGCTAGGTTTCAGAACAAAACTACATCTCGGGAAAAAAGGGAACGGTGGAGGGGAGAAACGTGGATCCCAGCTGTCCCATCCACTGAAACACCGAACACCCAGCAGAAATGGAAGTCGCCAGAACAACTCGCGAGTGAAGATGAACCCATATGTCACCTCTCACTTCAGGAGGGATCTTTTCCCCCATTTTCACTTGTTGTAAACTTTTCTCCGCGCCACTGCTATGATTTGAACGACATGGCGTCTTCTGTATTTGTGCAGTCGTAGTGTGTCACTCTGGGTTCTGTGATTGATTCTGTCCACCGGTTCCCAGAGGATTTGATGTCGCAAACTCTTTAAAACAATCAAGTTACAGTTGTAAAGTTTTCAGAAAGTGGCTTCGAAAGGTAAATGCGAACATTTCTTTTTCTTTTTTGTAATATTTCTCTGTATAATATGCACATGCTTCATTTTTGGTGGAAAAAATTTGTTTGAACATTTCATCCAATGATACTTTTATCCCCATTTGTGGAAACTGGTGTTTAGGAAGCCATTTGAGATGAGGCAGTAAAAACCTTAGGTCTCAGCGGGTGCACATCGACTCAGTCACTTGGACTCCAGAAAAAAAGCAGGAGGTTTGTTCAGGTGATCTGTGTACTTACCTTCTCTCAGACACAAAAGTATTCCACATTAGGCAAAGACATGGCAGATATGTCAAAGTAATCTCTGTTGTCTTCTTCCCTTCCTCTGATCTGTTCAGGTGATTTTTTTTCTGCCCCTATTGTTGAGCTGTCATGAGGTATGTCTGCTCAGATACAGCTGCAGGTGACTGTAGCTTTTGTGCAAAAGTCAGAACGTCTTCACCAACGTCACAATGGCCCTTAAACAGCTATGAGGACCCTAACAGACAAAACGTGAAATAGTTAAGGCAGTGACATGATAGATCAGGAAATGCAAAGAAAATGTGGTTCTTTCAGTTGGGCCCTCTCGTTGGGCCAAAGTGACGACTTCAAGTTGAATATTTTACCTTAGCTGAGGTACATCAACTCTGACTACTTGTAGTGTTTGGTCCAGGATTTGATGACACTGGACAATGACTGATGAATTACGTTATGGGTATGTAATGTACTATGTTTCTTCTCTCCCCAATCCCGTACCAACCGTCTGTGAAACTGGGAAGTACTTGCAGCGTAAGAATTGGCACGTTTTCATCGCCTGCATGGAAGCATTTATTTCACCATATCTCTCTCACTCCTCGTTAAAAGTTTAATCCACATTTTGCACCTGTTCACTTTAACTTACATGATAAACCCATAAGGGACTGTATGTTTCCATCCTTGGCCCGTTCCTGGATTGCATCGTAGACTAGTTGTGTCAAGTAGTGCCTGTTCTGGGACTAGCTGCAATCGCATGCTTTGTCGTCTGTCAAGGTCAACCTATTCCGTCTGTGTTAAACCAGTTCTTGAAAAACTTGTAAGAATTCATGGGTACGATTCAAAGACTCGATGTTCATGCATGCACCCGTGGATATACGTCAAGAAAAGCCACTTGCTCAAGGATCAACCAGGAAAAATAGACTGCGCTGAGGATTTGTACAACTGGTTGGGAAAAGGACATGTCCCAGTGACTGATCAACAGCCTTGAAGGGAATTAACCCGTTGTTACCGGTATGGATTGCAAATACCTCTTTGTGAAGAGGGTTTGAATGACTGTTGTTAGCATCACATGAAACTTGACTGAATTTCAGCTTTTGAAAGTCAAATATCTGAGGAATTCTTTTGGGTAAGTCCTTTCGGTACATGATGGGAGCAGCTCGTGTCAAACGACGCTTCAGTGCTGTGGTGGATGGGCCAGTGGAGGAGGAGGAGGTCATGAGGCTGGCGCAAAGCGCCGCAGATACAGCCGGGGCAGGGGGGAGTCCGACAGGTATCCCATCCAGCCCGTCCCCAACCCATGCCCTCAACGGCAAAGTTCTGCCGCTTCAGAGGAACAACATTGCACGGAAGCAGAGCGCCGTTGGCGAGCCAGTTGGGGGAGATGCAGGAGGAGAAGGTGGGGTGAGAGCCGCCATGTGCTCAGGACTACGGAGTGAAAGAGGAGGACGAGGGGAACGCCGGTCACCCTCCGACCAGGATTCACTCTCATCCCCCTCCACTTCCAGCCGCCGGCGAACAAGGCGCTCAAGCCGCCGGCCCCGACAACGCTTTGTGGGCAAGGACGGACGCTGCAACGTCACCTTCGTCAACATGAGCGAGAGGGGCCAGCGGTACCTCAGTGACCTCTTCACCACTTGCGTGGACATCCGCTGGCGCTGGATGCTGGTCATCTTCACCCTCTCCTTCCTTCTCTCCTGGCTGCTCTTTGGATTTGCCTTCTGGCTCATTGCCTCCATGCATGGGGACCTCTCCGTTCGGCTAAGCCCTAGCTCCGGGACCTCAGGATCTGGAGAGGCCGAGTCTAGGGGGGAGACGGACAGAGAGACGGCAGCCGAGGAGCCGTGCTTCCTCCAAGTGAACAGCTTCATGGCGGCCTTTCTATTCTCCTTGGAGACGCAGACATCGATCGGTTACGGATTTCGAAGTGTGACCGAAGAGTGTCCCCTGGCGGTGGTGGCGGTCGTTTTGCAGTGCATTGTGGGCTGCATCATTGACGCCTTCATCATCGGGGCAGTCATGGCAAAGATTGCCAAGCCCAAGAAGCGCAACGAGACTCTGGTGTTCTCTGAAACAGCCGTGGTGGCGCTGAGGGACGGGAAACTCTGCATGATGTGGAGGGTCGGAAACCTACGCAAGAGTCACCTGGTCGAGGCGCATGTCCGAGCGCAGCTCCTAAAGGCAAGTGAGGAGGAAGTTTGATGCAGATTATTGTGATCATTATGGAAATAGGGCAGAAAGTACGCTAATGATGACTGGAGAGGCAAGAGACTTCCACCATGGGGTATAGTCCAGATCAATTCATTCATCAAAAATATACTTTATCCTGATAGCTGCAGCTTTCTTCAGAATCCGCATTAAATCCTACAGATGAATAGATGCAATGACTGTGAATAGATCTAAATATTTATGTTACTTGCTGCGTTGCTGACCTCTGTTGATGCTCCCCCCCCCTCCACCACTTTTCATGACTATCAGTTGTGGTGTAATCCATTTTACAAGCAAAACCAAAACTATAGCACAGGTTAGGAGGTTAGGAAATGTACAAGTTACAAGCCATCTGCTTGAAAACATTTGATGATTCAAGGACAAAACAAACGCTGTAAAGTATAACGATGCACCAAAAATATAGAGGTTGGTTTTGTGAGGTAGAGTTGCAGAAGAGAGAAAGAGAGTGCTGAGACCATCTGGCCTGTATTCTGTGGACCGTAGTTAATGAGAGCTTGTTTTATTTTCCCTCAGGGGTTAGGGAGATTTACTATGGATTAACTTGCCCACAATTCTTTAACTGAAAACCATTGTCCTTCATCATCTCATTTTCCCTTGTGTCCACTGTACCAGTGTGGGTTTGGGGCACTGCACCGATGTTAAATCACTCTCGCACCTTATGTTACGACATATTTCCTTGTTTGTTCTCTCGATCGTTGCTCATTAGGTCATTGTCTGCCTGTGTGAGTGTGCGTTTGCGGTGGTCTGTGAAGCACTGAGGCCTTAGACAAAATGATCTCTTTTTAATAGCATGACCATATCGAAGTTCAACAGGGCAGATGGGATTATGCTAGTGAGGATCAAAGAAAAACAAATCTAAATACCGGGACTGGATAGTCCTTCATAGGCAGACTGAGGTGTACAAATAAAGAGTGCTTTGTCCAATTCAGTTGAACATACTAACTGCAGAATGACAGTCTAAGTAGCTCTATTTTCATTGTTTTACTTCAGCGACATGCCACATCATCACAATATTGTCGTATGTTCAGTATTTGTGATATCATATACTGCATTTTTTGGCAACATCTGTTTAATTCAAGAACTTTTTGTCTGGCCAGAAATAAAATTGAAATTCAGTAAACTGAATGTTGCGAGTATTGAACAAAATATGAAACAACTTCTTTTTTTTTTATCCTAATAGTCCAACTCACAGTTATGAGGCTATTACAACATATCAATATTGTATTGGATCAGCAAGCAAAATATCGAGCTATTTCGCTGAGTTTCTTTACGTTTTTTATATTGAATGTGCCCTAAAGACATTGTAGTATTGTTATACATCCAACAAGGTTTGTTCGAACTTGTAATTGCCTCTTTCCTACCCCACCCACAGTCAAGAGTGACACCAGAGGGAGAGTTCCTTCCGCTGGACAATGCGGACATCAACGTGGGGTTTGACACTGGCACCGACCGCATCTTTCTGGTCTCGCCGGTGACGATTGTCCATGAGATTAACGACGAGTCGCCCTTCTTTGAGATGGACCGAAAGACCCTGGAGAACGACAGCGAACTGGAGGTGGTGGTCATACTTGAGGGTATGGTGGAAGCCACAGCCATGACTACACAGTGTCGGAGCTCTTATCTGGCGTCTGAAATCCTCTGGGGACATCGATTCGAACCAGTGCTCTTTGAGAGGAAAGACTGTTACCAGGTTAGAGAAACAGGACAGGGACCTGTGCATGAATGACAAGTGTTCTACCTTAGAAATGTGTCTTGACAAATAATTGCCCTGCATCTGTCATGCGTTTTTCCAGGTGGACTACTCCTTCTTCCATCGAACGTATGAGATTCCCAACACTCCCTCTTGCAGCGCCAAAGATCTTGCAGAGCAGAAGTACATTCAAAGCTCACGCTCGTCATTCTGCTACGAGAATGAAGTGGCTCTGCAGCTCGTCTCCCCTGAGGATGAGTGTGACCATGACCCCGAGTCTCCTGCCCCGTCAACGAGAAGGTTGTCAGATCATCTCCACCACAATTGAAGTATAGGGAGGAAGAGACAGGAAGTTAACCGAGGTAGGAGGTAGAGGCAAAGGTAGGCAGGGAGGGTAAACAGCACGAGGCAGTCATCGCGGAGGAATAGACTTAGGTCAAGTTTGCAAAAACAAACAGGTTTGGTTAGCGCCACAGTAAGAATGAAAGGACTGAATAGAACAGTAGGGAGGAGATGGACGGAGGCTTTTGGGGTCACGAATGGAGACGTGGGTCACTTCACTGACCCCGGTTGTCTGATTGGTCCTGGCAATCTTTCAGAAACATTTTAAACTTGTCTGTTAAGTCTCAGTCTGGCTCATCACCACCACAGCACACCCAGCTGGCTTCAAACACACCGAGAGGACGTGCAACAACACCCCCTGGTGGCTGTAACCTGTAACATCGAGCGGAGAAAGATGGCTTCTGTATGCATGAATGTCTTCACTGTTGTACCTGCTTATCATTTCATGTGTTTCGTTTCCTCATGGTAAGTATGGGCCGTATTTTGCTGGTTGTTGAAGTTATTTTTCAGTGTGTGCATTTGCTAAGAGCCAGTGCAAAGCAACAACATGGAGAAGCAGCTGAAAACTAGCAGCGGTTTTGAGCAGCCTCAGTTCCATGTAACGTTCCCTGCTGCTTGGTTTTTGTCTTTTTGATATTGTCGCACAAAACATATTTGTTGATTGTAACATTAGCTTCACTGAATCTAATGCTTGGTGAGGGGTTTGGGCTATTCAGTTGACAAAGATGGTCAGTGACATTGGCTCTTGCACTAATATCAACATTATCTCTTCATGTTCTTTGTAAGTACACTGCATTGCTTTACTGTGTTCCTTTTGGGTAGAGCGGAAAAGAAAAATGTACATAAAACAAAGTCATCGGTTGTTGTGGGCAGCCGAGCTCGGTTATTATAAACCTCTTGGCTCTCAGATGACCACACACGATTCACACTGGATCCAGGGGGAGGACTCACTCTTCCAAACTCTGTCAATACATCAGAGGCCTACAGGATAATTTCCCACAACAACGATTTTATGGGGACTTTTATAATGACAGTTGGATGACTTATCATGTCTACATCTCAGAAGAAAAACCATGTCTAACAACTGCACAACCCGACCAGAACTGAACTGGAAATGACACCACTTTCATCAAATTACTCCATATTATTCTGCTCAAAAAATGTGACACTGATTGGAATATGTCACACAGTAGTGGGTGGTGCCTTTGTGATAATCCACGATTGTCGTCAGGCCAATTTGCAGTATGTTGTGCTGAATAGACCAGCGGGTCAACCTCAGTATGAACGTGCACTGACCACCTTAGCATGTTGGATTTCACCTGCATTTTGTAGTAGATCAGCTGTTAGTTGCACATTGTAGTTTTTTTTATCTTCAATGCACATGGAATGTTTGTGGTTATTTAGTTCTTGTATTCATTTGCAGTAAATTCTGCCACTTTATAACACAAGCATTTGATTGCTGAAGGTTGATGTGTACAACATAGTGTCATTAGTGCAACATAATATGAAGTGTTGCTCTATAATCGTCTTGTTCAACGCACAACATGGGCTCTTTTTCTTTGTACGGTACTTTACTCTGAAGAATCACATGGTGGCAAATATCACTGATGAAGCTCTGCAGGACAGTAATGTCGCGGGGTCAGCGTGAAGAATTAACCTCAATGCATCCGTCAATGTTGAATACACTCTTTAGTAACCTCAGGCGTATTGATAACATATTATCAGAATCAATTAGTTTTAAAGCCCTTATTTGTTTGTGTTTATCCGCACACCTTCCTGGCTACCATGCGCTATATATAGGCTGCATGGTGCGTCACGTTGTTCACCCTGCCGCCACTTCCATGAAATGTAACTTGAACTTAGAGCACCATCACTTTAACTTTGACAGCACTTTTTGAACAAGACAGAACAAGTCAAAGATGTTTTTTTTTTTTTTTGCTTTCATAATGTCCCTGGTTTCTAGGATTTCTTTACCGCTCACACTGATATTTTTAGAATAAATGTCACGCAGAGGGCATTATTTTTTAGCATTTTAGTACGGTGGGTTTGAGTACAAGCTGTAGCTGTACCTTTCCTATGACATTATTTTTCTAAACCACCGCTGGCTGAAGACTGAAACGTAATTTCACAGCTGCCTCTGGCACAGAACACTTCCAGATGAAACTGTTGTTGAGCAAATAAACCAGGGATTGAATTTATATTTATTGGTCGCTTCCTTTTTTATTTCTTGCTCATCACTTTATATCTGAATTTGTCCTTTAGAATGCATTGCTCTGCTTTTTCTTTAACTTAAGTTATGTTACATTGTAAACACTACTACATGTTTACAATTGGGCCAGAAATGTATGCAACATATTAAAAGGCAAATGGATGGCGTACATGCACATTTGGATAGTTACTCTCGTGTTTTTTAGTCTCAAATATGAAATATGTAGTTTTAGTTCATATATGTACGTTTTTACGTTCTACCTCACTTAAAGTGTTACTTTTTTACTGCAGTAACGCGTGAATTTCCCTCACAGGATTAATAAAGTAACAATCGAATCGAATCAAGTACTACAGTTACAGCTAAATACAACTCGGAACCTTTAAATTATCCTCAGATGGCTCAGTAGTCATTGTAGAGTAGTCACCACCAGATAACATAATAAGTAAGTAGTTATTTGCATATTACTGCATCAAATACTCATTACTCATATTAGACAACAACCATCTTTTAATGCTGCTTTTGAATTTTGCCACTACTACACCACTCTGCCTCTACTTCCGGTGTCTTTGCTCGGACCACACCCATTTTCGACCATGGTCATAATTTACCTGTTTCATGACTCAGCCTTGCGCAACTGCGACATAATCATGGTGACAGTTTTTCTTTTTCTTTTTTTTTCTCAGTACTTCAAACACCAGAACTACATTTTTCGTACGTTAATGACCTTCGATACAAACATAGACGAGCATGGTGGAATAAACAACACCAGCTAATCTGTCCGCTGCCGCTATAAATCTCCAGTCAGGCTTTGATGTTTATGCTACAAATCATTTAGTAATCATCAGGACCCTGGTACCTCCGGAACTCAGTTCAGTTGGATTTTGGGGGATGATCCGAATCACGCGCCTGAGGTCGGATCTTTCCACCCAACCCGTCTGTTGTGTTACGACGAGGGCTCAAATTAAATCCGATCCCAGACCTGCTCCTGCGGACACTGTCCGCCGCTGCGTCGTAAACAAAGAGCGCGCAAATCTCCTGTCTCGAGCGCGAGACGGGCGCACGGCACCTGCTGCACCGTTTTGATTGGCTTGTTCACATGTCAGTTATAGTTAGCCCCGCCTTCGACCGGTTATCATTGGCTCACGGTGGAGATCCCGTACCACATTCGATGCCATTGGTCGGCGCTCCCGTTTCGTGCCAGCAAATGGGCGGAAGGCTCTTGTTGTATTGACAGGGCGGGCTGGCGGCTCTGTTGTAGCTTTTGATTGGTCGCCTTTCCCACGAAGGCCCGTCTTCTCGCGTCTGATTGGCTCCCGAACAGGAAGCGCTCGTCTCCGCCTGAAGCCTGCGCTTTGCCCTCACTGCTCTCTGTCTATTTTATTCTCACCCCAAGAAGTGTGTGTGCGGCTCCACTGGGTGAACGGTGCAATGATAAAAGCCGCATATGCGGTAGACTACACACCTATCAGGCAGGAAAATACCCAGGAACTAGACTCCTCCCGGGTCCCCTCGCACCACAACCACGTCAACGAGTCTGAGCGGAACCTGAAGGTAAGACATTTAATTGCCTTTTCACTAATCCAACTCGTAAATAGCCGGCAATATCCCGAACGTATCATATTTCTGTGTAGCTAGCTAACGATAGGTTCGTCTACATGCGGTGGCATGAATATGAGAGGTCGGTGGGACGAGAGGTGGTTTTATTCTTTTGAACCCCCTCGAAGAAAGGCTTACATCGTAATGAGCTAAAGTCTGCCAAAGAATAACTGCCTGTCTGGCCAGAACTGTTTTACATCGGCTGGTATTATTGTAGTGTGAACGTGATGCGAGGTTGGCTTGTTATAATTTAGACGAAAATATTTTTGAAAAATCTAAAAACAAAAAACGACGTAGCTATTTCTGTACTTGTCGATGGCACATGGACAGAATGCGGCTCCGGGTCTTTTAAAGGCCCATGTGATTGTTGGTGTCTTCTGTTCAAGGTGTGGTTGTCGTTGAAATGCTGGTCATTTCTAGGGGTCACACACACACACACACACACACACACACACACACACCCCGCAGCTGCAGCAGTCCTCTGCAGAGCCTCAGCTCCATCCATCCGTCCATCCTCCCTCCTCACCACCATGTCCCCATCTGCTCACTGCTCTCACACCATCACACAGGCCGTCAGTGATGTTTGTACCTCTGAGCAGAAGGGAAGACAAGAAAAAAAGGCGTCTCCAGACATGAATTGCACCCACATAGCTGACTGACACACACACACACACACACACACAGACACAGACACACACAGCACAGGGCCCCCCGCAGTGAATGACCTCGGTTCATACTCCATTGTCTGTGGGCTGCTGCTGCTCAGTGTGCTGCTCAGTGTTCTGCATGTTGCTATGGAGGGTTTTGGCAACTCCAGCTGCTGCAGGACCAGTTTGCAGGTTCGGAGATGTGTGTGTGTGTGTGTGTGTGTGTGTGTGTGTGTGTGTGTGTGTGTGTGCTACCCAACCCGTTGGGTTGTGCTGACATGTGTCATCACTTTCAATTCTTTAAGTGGAATAAATTGACTTCTGACATACTAGTCGGCGTCAGGGAGCAAAATCCTAACAATGGGACGGAAATCAGTTTCGAGCAAAAGACAAAACTGATTTATAGGTTCAACTTTTGCGTCTGTGACAATGTTACTACAATAGATGCCCCACCTTCCCACATCTTCACACATTCTAGTAGAGTTAATAGTCTTGACTCATGGTTGGATCATCATGTGTTTAAACCAATCCCTGTTGCCACAGGCCTCCATGGTCACTGGAAAAACATGATATGACATGTTCCTTCATTAGCTTGAACACAGAGACAGCAGTCGTTTCCGTGTTTTAACATACATTGTCCACATGCTGGTGGTAAATACTGTCCAGAGCACCAAATCCATCCATGGTTTACTGGGAGAAAAACTGTACATTTATATCTGTAGCGGTTAATTCACTAAAAATTAGAGTGCTCCAGTGTATTGCATGAAAAGCTATAAATGTCAGACAGACATGTGAACTAACTAAGAAAAACACCCATCTTACACTTTTAAAAACAGACGTGAAGTTGTGTCATTCCACTGATGGATGACATATTTCCCATACTGACTGACTGGGTGGTGGCGACTCATTTGTCAGCATGTTTCATCCACACCCAGAGTCAAGCTGTAGTAACAGGTATGGTAACGGCAAAGAGTCGGTCCTGTCATGAGCAGATACTGCAAGAAGAAAAAAAAAAGCCGCGCTTACGATGCATAGCAGGAATCAGGCCTGATGACATACCTGCAGAGGCACGGAGACGCCTAATAGTCAGCACACCTCCCAAGCGATTATGTCAACTCATTTCCCCCATCAAGCCCATTTTTGTCTTCAAATTCTGTTGATCTGTTGGTCATCTTCTCTTTAAGACTGTTTTTAATTCAAGATGAAGTTGTTTGTATGTAAAATACTTTGGCCTCCGTCATCTTTTATGCATCTTTTACTGTCAGCGTCTTTTATGTACCCTGAAAAGCATCATCAGAACAAAAAGAACATACATGTGTCTTTTATTTTTATTACATTTTTGTTCACGTTAGCTTGTTTTCTTCTTTTGTATGTGTGCATTGTGTAGCTAAAGGGTCTTTTCATTTATTCTCTCATCCCTTCATTATTCATCGGCAAGACCATGTTGGTATTCTTTGTAATTATGTAGCTCACGAGTAGCTGACTTGGGATGGGCTTGTCCCATAATTTTGGGGCTGTATGAACAAATTCTGTCAACTTAGACCAGCTTTTAACGTCAAGGGTCTGAGTCAGAGTCGATATCTGCTGAGTGTGTGTGAACGTGTCGACCGGACCGGAGCAGCGGCGAGCCCGTCTTGAATGATGTCACTCCTTGTGACCCCATTGTGAAAGTTTTCCAGTCACGAGTTTTCCTCCTCCTCCTCCTCTGTCCACTTTTCTCATGGAATCACGGCCGTGCATGGTTTTCTCAGTTGTCAGAGCAAATCTAGAAAGCTCCTGTTGTAGTGCTGCGGGTGATCTGACTGGAGATTTGCCTTCACGTCTCACTGAATGGCGGTTTCTAACCCAGATTGTCCCGTTACAGTAAAGGTCCTTTTAGTTGTGTCCAGTCAAACTAGTCCAGTAGAAGGATGTACTTCCTTTTCTTGTATCTTACCGATAACGTCCGTCTATTTTAATCCTCTCTCTCCCTCAGCGTTATCCTACTTTTTCTGTCTTCGTCGCCATCCCTCCCCCTCTCACTGTCATGTCAGTTTACTCAGTCGATGGATGTCTCTTGCTGTTCGTCCGTCCTCACACCACACCACCCTTCCAACCTTTCTGTCGTTCCTCCATCCCTCTTTTCTCCTTGATTTGCTGTGTCTATCAATTAGGCCATCCCTGGCCTGCATGCTACATGCAAGCTATGTCTTCTCTGAGGGGGCGCACAGAGTGTGTGTGTGTGTGTGTCACATCAGCATCACTGTCCAGCATCCACCTCGCTCCAGTTATCATCGTTCCACAAAACAGCGAAACCTCTTTTTAATTGTCCCCCGTTTCTTTTGTGTCTCCTCCCAGTGCCAGTAGTACCATGTCCAGGCCAACAGGGGGCGGTGCCAATGATGTCACTCGCTTCCTGTCATCAGGGGCTGGGCCGGGGTCTCCCACCTCATCGTCGGTGTTCTCTGCGGCCAGCCAAGCCGACTGGGCGGCAAAGAGGCTGGTGTGGGTGCCGTCAGAGAAGCACGGCTTTGAGGTGAGTTCAGGAGGAAATGGAAGTTTCCAGAAAAACAGAACATCCCAGGGTGCGCTCATGCCACCTTTTGTTTAGACTGGTAGAAGTGAACCTTGGCGTGCGGTTGACTTGGGTTTGTGTAAATCACACACGTTTATGTTTGAACCTGTGACAGGAAGTGATTTTACAAGTCAAATCAGGGGACAAGAAACCTGGAAAAAGTCAAAGTCAGAGCCAACTCTCTGTGGCCCGTTCCAGCGTTTTCCTCATTTGACGGCTCCTGATCGAGTGGATTCAAACGTGAAACTTTATGAACGTTGCAACACTGCAAAGTTTCTCATTTCGGGATTTTACTAAACATGCGTGAGCTATTTTCGTTATTTAAAATTTTTTTTTCATTTAAAAACAAAACAATGTAATATGAACACAAACGGAGCAGAAAGACCAGTAATCTGATGTAATCTGCCCCTTTATACAAATACATTTCAATAAAATACAGTTAATTGAATAAATAATGAATCAAGCGAAATCATTTCAAAGAATTAATGAATAATCATTTTTAAAAACATGGACAACAATAATTTTTGAGTCTGCTTTCGGCAGACCCACATGATTATGATAAATAATAATAAAAATATCTCTTGGCCAACGCTGACAGTTAAAATCCATTCTTCCGAGAGAACCATAATAAACATGTAGAAACTATGAGGGCTGTTGTCTATTTACCCTCCAACCGTTTGACGACGTGAACTTTTCCAGCCACATGACCTTTTGTTACAGTTCCTGCCCTGGTTGCGTTTGACCTCTGTGAACACCCGGCAGATCAGCTGGAAACTGTAAACAACTCCTTCTTCTCGTCGGTTTGCATGAATGAAACGGACGTTTGAAAATGAACCTGGTGAATTTGAGGGTTTGGATCAGATGTGGTTGCTACATTCTTGTTTTCTTCCATCAGGTGTTTTAATTCTCTGGTAAATTATTATCCTTAAGTGTGTGCCTTAGGTTGAAGGTGTGTCAAACAGGTGGGACAACGCAGCAAAGGGTGTGTGTGCGCGTCTTTGCGTGTTATCATATTTTACAAGCATTTCACCCACATGACAAGGTTCTAATGTGCCAATTAGACTCCTTGCGACGCCTTGTGATGCTTTGTGATGAACACATTGAAGCCTAACGACACTCACAAGGCTCTTGTCAGAGTTCATTTGTTCCACTTTCGTCCAGTTATAACACACACACACACACACACACACACACACACACAGTAACCTTTAATGGTGCTTCATGTAGTCTGAGACATGTGAATTCAGTGTTCCTCCCTCTTTCTGCCGGACGAACTCTATGAATAGAACAATACCCTCCTTCAGCCTTCTAATGTAAAGGAGGCCCGGCAGAGACACTGACTTCATTTTACACTCATGATCTGAGAAACAAACACACACACACACTCTCATACCACATATACATGCGTGCACACTAAAGGGACACACATTTTTACCCAGTTTCATATTGTGTGTAGTTGGAGTCTATGACTAATACTCGCCTGCATGCATGGGTGCAAACTCAGATATATGATGTGCACGTGGAGAAGCGGGGGAGATTAAGTCAAACTGTGACTTAACTGTGACCAGGTCAAAACTGGAGTTCACTACTTCCTGTCGGGCAAGCACAAGACCAACAATGACAATATTTCAGGTTTTTGATGTGAACACGTACTTCATTTGCATAGTAGACGCTGGCGATCACGTCTGCTTTATTTTTAGCCAAAGTTATTCTTACATACAAAGTGTGTGGAGCTGCCACAGGCTTCCTATCAAACAATTCAACAGTCTCTTTGTGGTTCTTTTCTTATTCTGCATGTGCAGCTTCTCTACCTGCTCCATCAAACAAAGTCTTTCATGTGTTTTTTTTTTTTCTTTCGATCTCCTGCCTTCTCTGCTGCTAGTCGGCCAGTATACGGGAAGAACGCGGCGATGAGGTGGAGGT